>CAWVQA010000585.1:2500-72500 GCA_963932145.1 Acanthosepion lycidas | reverse complement strand
CAACCCCGGCTTGTGGAATTGAATTTCCTTTCAACATCAACTCATCTAGTGACGACTTCAACTAAGACAAGATTCAGAAACCAACTCACTTAATATCTTAACAACATAAAGGAAATCGTAACTATATCAGTCGAAGCGAGACAACTCTACAGTAAGTCAAGCAATCTGTTTCATTCAATTTCACCATCAACATAAACTGTTTAATTCCTTACTAGATCTATTGCATAACACCTTTTATATTACCCTTGATCACACAACCAAGAACTCTAAAGTGTTTTACTCTTAACAACTTTATTATATTGTGTGTACTTGTTATATAAAAATATTTTCCCTTAAAAACAAACATCTGCTTATTTGATTATTTCTCTTGTTGTTTTTGTTGCATTTGATTTTGTAAAAAATAGTAGAGTCAGTTGAATTTGTGTTTTATCACCAATACAGATTGGCTAACCCACTAGACACTGAATTACTTAAAAGTAAATTGACGTTGTTTCAATTATGAAAAATCTTAGGGTTGGCGTAAAATGGCGTCTCGAGTTAGTACATTTTCTTAAATGTATTCATAATTTTGTGACTACTAATAATTTTGTGAAAGCTGTCGAAACTTGTTAAAATCAATAATTTTCGATCGGAAACATATCGATTTTCAATAATTTTAGGGCTTTAAGAATGTTTTCAAACAACAAAATCCATTTTAAAATAACGGTATTTAACGTATCAAAACTAAAAAGTGAGTGAAATTGGAGTAAATTACGTCAATTTCAAGTTTATTTTCAATGTTTTCATAATTGTATAAAAAACATTTTTTTTTTTTTTAAATGTAAAATGTCAAATTTTGTTTGAATCAATAGTTTCAGATCGGAAAAATTGATTTTCAATAATTTTAGGAGTTTTGGAATGTTTCAAACACCAAATTACATTTTAAAATAAGAGTTAAAAGTACTTGAAATTAAGTCCATTTTCAATGATTTCCTTAGTTTTACCAAATATTTAAAATATAACTTTGTGCAAACTGTGGAAACTTGACAAAATCTATAATTTTCGATCGTAAACAAATTTTCAGCAATTTTAGCGGTTTTCGCATGTTTACATTTTAAAATAACAGTGATTCAGGTATAAAAAGTAATTAAAATTACGTCAATTTCAAAGATATTTTCTGTGTTTACATATGTTTGTAAAATTCAAATGTTTTTAATTTAACTTTACGTATGATGTCAAAAAAACTGTTAAAATTAGTAGTTTTCGATCGAAAACATATCGATTTTCAATAACTTTTAGGGGTTTTCAAATGATTTCGAACACTGAATTACTTTTTAAATTAACGTTATTTTGTGGTGGACATCACATTAATTTAACTTACATTAGGAAACCAAACTGACGTGAAGAAAAAAGCATAAGCCAAAGACATCATTACACGTAAAATATGTATTTAACAAAATGTACAAACAAGGATGTGAAAGAAACATGCATTGAGTAAAACAAGAGTTGTCTCTCTTTAACTATTATTTGTAATCCAAAGTTCACTGAAAAAAAAAAGAAAGTTTGTGATAGTTTCTGGTAATAAATGTTTTCAACAGTTTTGCTGTGTAAGGAAAAGATTATGTGAGTGGTGGTGTGAATGAGAAGATTGGCGCATGGTTTCAACTATCTTGGATTCATTTGGCAGATGAAATCTCACTAATTGTCTAAGAATTTTTCTTGCTTAGGTGATCATCTGCACTGAAGCGCTGCGCGGGAAGAATCATTCTTCATGTGCAGGCAATCTGATTGGTTGGCATTGACCAATCAGCGAGCGAGTTTTGGGGAGACTCATGAAAGCTTCTGGGATCCGTTCCTCCAAAAGTGCACAAAATCGACTACATGAAAATAGTGCGATTACAAAATTGTCGCATTGCCTATTACAAAGTAGTGTTGATTTATTATCCAATTTATTATCCAGTGCTTGTCGTTGTATGATTTGTATTTGTGTAAGTATGTATGTATGTGTGTCAAAAATACAGCACTTTTTCGCGTGAGCTGTTAGCTATTTATACAGCCATCACTTTCGTTATCTTTTGGAAGGACGCGATTTATTTCACCGTTTTTTTTTTTTTTTACGGATCACAAACCTCTTATTTACGCTTTACATGCTAAGAGCGACAAATATAACCCTCGTGATTACCGACAGCTGAACTATATTTCCCAATTTACAACGAATATTCAATACATACAAGGGAATCATAATACTGTTGCAGATACGCTCTCGCACGCTACTATTATCAACGCGTATACCAAACAACCATTGAATTTTGAAACACTGGCCGACGAACAACAAAGGGACGACACTCTGTCAGACCTAAAGGGAGATACATCATTATGGATTGAGCTACGTCCCGTGCCCTTCAGCAGTAGGCATTTATTATGTGACACCAGTACAGGTCACCCCCGACCTTTGTTCCTTCTTCCATGAGAAGATAGATATTCGACCACTTCCATTCACTAGACGGCGGATTGCAACAAAGTTAATCAATGAAGTTTTCGTATGGCCTAGAATGAGTTCCGACATTAAAGTTAAACGCTGGACTCAGATTTGTGTCAGATGCTAGCGAACTAAGATACATCGACATGTTAAATCACCCCCAGGACTCTTCGCAGAAGCTGATGGCCGCTTTCAGCATCTTCATGCGGACCTGGTGGGTCCATTATCCGAAATTCACGGCTATCAATACATCTTAACAATAACTGACAGATTCACCCTTGGCCAGTAGCTATACCTCTCTTCAGTCTACCAGGACAGAATCTGTTGCTAAGCAGCTAAGGCAACATTGCGGGAATGGATTTCCATTTTCGGCTGCCCTTCGGTCATAACGACAGATCGTGGTCCACGGTTCCAGTCAACTTTATTCAAGGAATTCGTGAACTTGCTTGGAGCTACTAATATCTCGACAACTGCATATCACCCTTGTGCAAATGGCCTTGTCGAGAGGTTCCATCGTCAATTTAAGGCTGCATTAACAAGTTCCGACACTGCCCAAACTTGGTTGTAAAAACTACCATTAGTTATGCTTTCATTACGAACCCTAATGAAGGAAGATCTTCAGTGCATATATTGTTTTTGGTACATCGCTTATGTTACCAGGTCAATTTCTAGAAAGAAACACTTCTACAGAACGAACTTCTACCTTTAAGACAGAATGGCTGAACTTCTACCTTCAAGACAGAATGGCTAAACTATCATTCACTACTACACGAGTAGACAAGACACAGTAAAAAAAAAAAAACAAACTCTAACCCCTAATTACTCAGAACTTTTTAAAGTAGTTTCACAACAACCAAAGTACTTTACCATTCAGATATACAACGGCCAGTCGACCATTTCTGTCGACCGGTTGAAGCCGGCATATCTTGAGCAAGCCACCAAACAACTCCATCCGGATTGGGAGCAAGCCAACATTCCGCAGCAACCAGCATAATCATCATCAAACCAAAGCCAGCAGTCCACTTCACAATCAGAACCACTGTTTACCAAAACAGGTAGGAGGGTCCTACGTCACATATTAAAGAATTTTGTTATAATTTCTTTAATCTCGGGAGGGGGGTATTGGGATGATCATCATCACACACATACATACATACTTACACAAATTCAAATTATACAACAAGAAGCATTCATTGGATTATAAATCAACACTACTGTGTAATGGACAATTTATAAATCGCAGCTATGCGACAATTTTATAATCGCTATATTTTCATGTAGTCGATTTCGTGCACTTTTGTGAGAATCGTATCCCAGAAGCTGTCATGAGTCTCCCCAAAGCTCGCTCGCTGATTGGTCAATACCAAACGATCAGATTGTCTGCACGTGAAGAATGATTCTTCCTACGCAGCGCTTCGGGGCCGATGATCACCTATAAAAGCAAGAAATATTCTTAGATAATTAGTGAGAATTTTGCTGCCAAACGAATCCACAACAGTTGAAACCCTGCGCCAATCTTCTCACTCACATGCTGAATATTCCCTATATTCACATAATATTTTTCTTTGCTCAGCAAAATTTTGAAAACATTTACTACCAGAAGCTATCGCAACCTTCTTTCTTTCAGTGAACTTTGGAACACAATTAATAGTTAAATTGAGACAACTCTTGTTTTACTCAATGCATGCCTTTCTTTCACATTTTGTTAAATACAAATTTTATGGGTAATGATGTATTTGGCTTATCCCTTTTTCTTCACGTCAGTTTGGTTTCCTAATCTAAGTTAAATTAATGTGGTGAAGTCCGCCACTGCCTAAACGTTGTAAATATAGCAATGAAGATGAGGATAATAGTCCGGATAATACAAATAATGTAAATGATATTTTCAATATTTATATATGTTTGAAAAAAACAAATGTTTTAATATAACTTTATGTTAAACCAAAACCTGTTAAAATCAAGTTTTCGATCGAAAACATATTGATTTTCAATAATTTTAGGGGTTCTGAAATGCTTTCCAACACTAAATTACTTTTTAATTTAACTTTGTTTCAGTCACTAAAATTAAATGTGTTGGCTTAAAATGGCGTAACCAGCCAATACATTTTCCATGCATTCATAATTTTTTGAAAAACATTTTTTTAATATAACTGTCTATAGGTCTATAGGTTGAAAGATTTATTTTTGGAACGTCGCTGTCACCAATTGTAAAGGTAAGGATTGTAGATGGTCCAATACTATTTATATTAACGATATTCCCAACGTACAGGATTCAAGTAAACAAACAATAACTCCAAATTGTTAATCAACAAATATATATTGAAATAACATACAAGAACAAACATGCAATAAAATTGTGTTCAATGTATAGATTAAGGGAAAGAAGTTGTTCCCCTTTAACTGTAGAATGATTTGTAATTGATTGTTCGAAGAAAGTTCTCTTGAGAGAAACATAATCAAAAATCAATATTAGAGCAAGTATGCATGTTAAAAATAAATAACACGAGAATTAATTAAAAATGTCTTGTGTTATAGTATGGTTTGAATCAACAGAGTTCTGGTTGATTGAACTTGGCAAAGTCACAGAGAGAAATGTAAGTTTATAATATTACGAAATACTGTGTGCATTTGAAACATGACGAGTAAGATCGTGGATTTGTGCTGACGGTTGGAATCTTACGGGATCTTACTGACGACTTGCGAAAAATCGCCTCTTTTGAGGAAAAAGGGTAGGCTCCCACGGCAACGCGGGAAAACTTAATCTTGCACTAAAATATGTGATTGGTTAAAAATTAACCAATCAATACATTCACACTAACAGAACAAGCAAGCAAGCTCAAAACCGAAGATTCAAAGAAACGACTGCGATGGCTAAATTGTCCTATATAAAAGTAGTAGTGATTTATTAGCCAATCGCAGGCGAATAAAATGTGGGCGTGAAAAAACATAGCAATCGCTAAATAACTTCGTGTAAGCTGTCGAAAATTGTTAAAATCAATAGTTTTCGATCGGAAACATATCTGTTTTCAATAATTTTAGCGGTTTGGGATTATTTTCAAACACCAAATTATATTTTAAAATAACGGTGTTTAAAGGTATCAAAAGGAATTGAAATTGGTGAACTGTAAATTGCGTCAATTTCAAGTCTGTTTTCAACGTTTTCATAAATTTGTAAAAGCTAAATTTCTTTTAATATAACTGTGTATAGTTGTCGTAATCAATTGTTTTCGAACGAGTACAAATCGATTTTCAACAATTTTAAGAGTTTTCAAAAGTTTTCAAACACTATAACTTTTTTAATTAACGTTAATGAAAATTATGAGGTTTGGCGTAAAATTGCATCTCCAACCAGTACATTTTCTATGTATTCTTAAGCTTTTGAAAAACAATTTGTTTTTATTTAATATAATTTATATATACCTGTCAAAACTTGTTATAATCAATTGTTTTCGATAAAAAAAACATCCGGATTTTCAATAATTTTTTTTTTTTTTTTCAAATGTTTTCAAACACCCAATTATATTTTAAAATAACAGTGTTTAATATATGAAAAGGAATTAAAATTGGCGTAAAATTGCGTCAATTTCAACTATATTTTCAATGTTTTTATAAGTTTGTAAAAACTAAATATACCTGGTTAAATCAATTGTTTTCGAACGAAAACATCGATTTTTAATAATTTTAGGACTTTTCGAATGTTTTCAAACACTAGATTAAATTTTGAAATAACGGTTTTTAAAGTTTGTCAAAAGTACAGTAATTGTAATAGCGTATTGCGTTACTTAAAATAAAAAACACTCTGTTTTCAATGTTTTCAAAAGTTTATAAAAAAATTTTTTTTAATTCATGCAAGAACAAACATGCAATAAAATTGTGTTCAATGTATAGATTAAGGGAAATAAGTTGTTCCCCTTTAACTGTAGAATGATTTGTAATTGATTGTTCGAAGAAAGTTCTCTTGAGAGAAACATGTTCAAAAATCAAACTTGTTAAAATCTATTGTTTTCCATCGAAAAGGAATCCATTTTCAATAATTTTGGTGTTTTTCGAGCGCTTTCAAACACTTTTTTGTTTTGTTTTGTTTTCCTTGTTGTTTTGAAAAATAGCGGAGATTAGCGCAAAATGGCGTCTCCAGCCATACAATTTTTTTTTCGAAAAGCAAAAAATTGGTTTTCGAGAACATATCCATCTGTATCATGTCGAAAACCAATTTTTTTATATATATAACTTTGTGAAAGCTGCCGAAACATGTCAAAATCAATTGTTTTCTATCGAAAACAAATCGATTTTCCATATTTTTAGGGGTTTTCTAATGTTTCAAGCACCAAATTACTTTTTTTAGTAAGTTTATGAAAAATAGCGGGTGTTAAGTAAAATTGCGTTTCCAGCAAGTACATTTTCAATGTATTCGTATATTTTTTAAAAGAAAATTCTTTTTTTAATATAATTTTGTGTAAAGTCTGTCGAAACTTGTTAAAATCAATTCTTTTCGATCGACAACAAATCGATTTTAAATCTGTGGTTTTCGAATGTTTTCAAACACCAAATTACTCATAAGTTCAGTTTACATGAATTTTTATGTTTAATAAAAGTTGTTTTTTAAAATAGTTGAAATAGGCGCAATTTTCAGCTACTTTTCTTAGCTTAAACGACGTTAATTTAAAAACAAAAAAAGATGAAAGTAATTTGGTGTTTGAAAAACATTCGATAACCCCAAATTATTTATAATCGATTTTTAACAAGTTTCGTCCGTGGAGTTATATTTTTTTTTTTAAATTAGTTTTTAAATGTAAATATGGAAGATATAGTTCTGTTAAAATTTACGCAGTTTACTTTACACCAATTTCAATTACTTTTTTAGCATTCCGCTACGACTTTTTCATCAATGTCGATTTTCGTGCAAAAAGCGGATCACAGCTTCATACATGTTTTCTGAAAACCTTAACTTCTCATTGGACAATAAATATTAAAATTATCTCGTATATCTTCACGTACATTGTTATCAATAAGCAAAACAAAACATCAGGCTCCAGACTAAGTTTTGTAAGGCGCTTTCTGATAGGTTAACAAATATTTTTTAAAAACAATTTACCTGCTCACCACTATGTCCGAATATTTTTTGACCTGACGAAAAAAACAATGCTTTCAGGATCCTGTCACGTGATTAAAAAACATAAATTGAATGTACGCGCGAACCCAGTCAGTGAGAATTTACGACGACTAGCATTTGCTAAACGAGTTCACGACGCTTTTCATTACTGCAGCGAAGTACAAAGTTAGAATGTCAAGTTCTTTAATATGAAATAACTTCACTGAAATTCAAGCTAAAATTTCAATGAAACAACTCACTCGCCAACTTCTTCTGCAACTTACTAAAAACTATTCAATCACGTTATTGAATCTTACGAAACTTAAGTACAAACAATTACGAACAATACATTCAACTACGAGCAACGAAAACAAAGACATTACGGAACTTTCACTTCTCCAACTTCTTTAAAGCTAAAAGTTTATCAACACATTTTCAGCTTGACAAGATTCGTTAAACTCTCTTTCAGTGAACATTTTGAGCGACAAGTTAATCCAACTTTTTGTGAACTCAGGTAAAAAAATATTTTAGTAGTAAAGACTTTACCCCAGTCAAAGGGAAGTTACTCATATTGATAATTCATGTTGACATTTATAAATATAGGTATGTCCAATTTATCACGTTAAAAACGTATAATCTGAGAAAAAAAGGTGCGAAAATTGATAAAACAATTTTTTAACGTCTAAATGTTTAATTTATTATTAAGAGGATAGACTAATGTATTTTTTGAGTATTTTTCCAGATTTTTTAATCCTTCCTAACCTGTTAAGAAATTGATTCAAATATCTTGTTTTTTTAGTAAATTAAATTTACTAAAAAATCAACCCGATCAGCCATTTTTTCAAAATTTAAAAAAAATTTAAAACTAATTATTTTAAAATATTTTAAAAAATTAAGTATCAATTTTTCAGACGTTTTTCTAGGATAATTAGAAAATTTAATGCTTACTTAATGTAATTTGAAAGAACAGTTACTTACTTTTCTCACCAAAAATTTTTTAAGGGACATATCTCCAACCGGGGTGACCGGTTTTGGTAAGTGTGAATTGATGTATGTCAATGTATCGACAACTTACGTCAGACGAATTTATCGTACGGTAGAACGGAAGTAATAAAATTTGCGCCAATTTTTGGCGCGCCGGGATAGTGTTAATAGATAAAATTACATTTTAAAAATTTTCATTTTCTAAAATTAAAAAATTTAAAATTTTTTTTTTTTTTTTTTTTTTTTAAACCCTACGTTTGATAAGTTCTGGAATAATAATAAAAAAAAAAAAGAAATAAAGTAACAGTTACTTTATTTCCTTTTTTTTTTTTTTTTTTTTTTTTTTAAGCCGTTACGTTTTATTTTATTTTTTTTTAATTAAGTTACGTAACACAAGCTTTGAACTTCTGGTCTTCCGTAGATTTAATTTTTTTTTTTTTTTTTTTTTTTTAAACCCTACGTTTGATAAGTTCTGGAATAATAATTAAAAAAAAAAGAAATAAAGTAACAGTTACTTTATTTCCTTTTTTTTATTTAGTAAAGCCGTTACGTTTTATTTCATTTTTTTTTAATTAAGTCAGTTACGTAACACAAGCTTTGAACTTCTGGTCATACGTACATATAAATTAACTAAAAATACCATTACATTTTCAAAATGAAACCCGTAACTCATTTATGAAGAGATTTATTTATTTTCCTGATTACTTAAAAAAAAAAAAATAATTTGTCTCTCACTGAAAAAGAATTGATTATATTTAAAAATATAATTAGAAGAAAAGTTTTGTTAACAGAATTAGAAAAGTTTGTTGACAGTGCGACGATAATGGTCACTCAGAAAATTTGACAAGTGCGTGTACAGACAGTAGCTAATGACATAAAGACTGTCAGTCTTTCTGTCATTAGCTACTGTCTGTACAGTGTACACGCTTCAATCAATCAGTCAGTTAAGGGGGATAACTCTAACATAATTTTATTCATCTTTTTCTTAAATGTACACCCGTAGTTTTGTCGGAGATGATTTTAATACATTTTTGAAATCATAATAAATTATTTTTAAATATCGCGCGTATCACAGATTGTAATGAGCTTTCTAATTTATGATCTGTAAAAATAGATCTTTTTAATGAGCAAAAAAACCGAGAGACAACTGTTCTAATTTATTTATGAAATATTTATCAATATTATTATTTTTTATTTAGAAATGAAAAAAATTCTCGTAAAAATTTATTTTTCAACCTAAAAAAAATTTGACTTCAGACAAAAAAGTCCTTAATATATATTATTGATAAAATCCATTAAAAGCTGTTTTCATAAAATAATGCCTTAGTTTTCTTGCATTTTTATATTTCCAATTCAGAGCTAAAATTGGAGTTCACGCGTATCAAATTTTTACACGAAATTTATGATTTATATTCCTCAAAGTCTTCTTTATTTAATAAAAAAATAAAATAAGAGACAAGTATTCTAGTTTTAAAGTTTTCATAAACTTAAGTAAGGTGGGTATTAAACGTAAAAAAAAAAAAATAGTTTTACTGTGACTTTCTAAAAGACAAACATTTCTACAATAAATTCAGTCAATTCGGAATAAATTCTGAAAGTTCCACTTAAATTGCGACAATTATTTGATTTTTACAAGAATTTCCAAATTAATGTGTTTTTTAAGTGAAAAAAAGCTATTGCAAAATATTAGGGGATCTCAAACCTAACAAAAAAGAGATTTTTCGGCCACAAATTAAAACGTGCTAAAAAGGAAAAAAAAAATTCAAAAAATAATTAAAAAATACTTTGGTCTCTACTCTTATTAATAACGTAAAGTTTTTCCTGATAAAACGTTGTTTTTATTAAGTTTGGGGCCTTTTTCATCAGGGTGTGCCATTTTTTTAGCGAAAAAATGGACATACCTATATAAATATATATAAAAATATAAATGTTTGCTTACACATTCGTAAAGTAAAGAATGTGCGGGTTGATTTATGCCGTCAAAACCGCTACAATTTGATACATTAAACCATGAAACTACGTTATTTTAAAAAGTAATTTGGTGCCTGAAAATATTCGAAACCCCTCTAAAATTATTGAAAATCGAACTGTTTTCGTTCGAAAACAACTTACACAAAGTTATATTAAAAATAATTTAGTTTTCAGCTATTGTGGGTTCTCAGTAATACTGAAGTGAAGTGTATGAGTGTTGAAACAGATTAGTAGTTTGATTTTGCCTTGTTAGTTAGATAGCCTAAGAGGGATATAAAACAAGATAATCAAATTGTAAAGTGAAACAATAAATTTATATACATAAATCATTTAAGGTCTCTACAAATAAAATTAATGTATTTCGGTTGATACAAGGTCGTCAAAAATGTTCGTAGTAGTCCTTGCAAGAATGAGTTTATATGTACGTAGGCAGGAACGTATGTGTGTATAGACTCGTCCTATTTCTACCTGCAAACCCTGCTAACAGAACGGTCTATAATTTACGCCTGCATACAAAATAGCTTTTACCAATCAGAAACTGTATTAGGCGAATGGAGGAATTTAATTGGATGGCGACAATGATTTCACGTGCTGAAATTTAAATTGTGCCAAAATCTTTTGAGCCAACTTTGATCCTTCGAAAACATATAAAAAGAAAAAATCAACTAACCAAAGTCAGTCAGTAACAGTGCCACAGAGAATTGCCAACTTACTCCACGTCGTTCGAAACCAGACTTTGCCGCCACAAAAAAACACCTCAACGCTGACTCGCTAATAATTTAACTCTACCAATTCTGTGGACAGTATTTCTTAGATATTACTTACTTAAAGTAAATTATATTTACTATTTATTAAGTGAAATTCTATATATGAACGACCGTAGAAACATTACAGTAAAAAGGTAAATAACTTTTCTGAACTCTTTGCAAACATAACAGTAACACAGACCTATATTCTACTTGTACATGATTGAACTGTATGCAAATGTTTTATCCAATTTCATTCATAATATGAACTCAGGCACATATACTCAGAGTTAAAGGGACACAACTTTGTCCTATCTTTTGGTACACATTGTACGTCAATTTAAATAAAACTTTATGTTATAAACAATTTGGTTGGATTTTATATTTTAATTTTGATGTAAGTGGAAATAGTTAATTGACACGCAACCTATTCTTAACAAATATTGCCACACAGTTAACCCATCCACTATATGTGTAGTGTATGTATGTATGTATGAGCGTTATCGTAGGGTAGAAATGTCTTTGAAGTAATCTCTCAGTCTTAAAATCTTCTGTTCGTTTATCAAGTATAAAAAAATGAGGGAGAAAGGTAGAGATAATAATAACGATCGCGTGACGTATGCTCGTCCCCTTTTCTCTGGTGACAGGAGAACTTGCCCGTTTTTTATTTTGTTTGTGGGCTTGAAAAGGTCATGTGGGAATTCACTTCCGGATATGATTCAGACCTTTCCATTGGACAACGAACAAACTTTGCGAAGGCTCACGAAAAGGTCCGTAAAAGAATTTTGTTTCTGAGATTTGAAGATTATTTGAATTTTGTGTTTAAATGTTTCCTAGTTATTTGAATCTTGTTTTTAAATGTTTCCTAGTTTTCTATTGGCCGAAAAACATTTCGCATGAAGGTGTGAAATTTCACGAGTTTTGTTTTGAATTCGTTTTTGCGTGTGTGTTAAGCAAAGTTTGTAAATTCGAGTCTTTTTTAATTTCTAACAAAATCAGTGAGTCAGTGATTGGCATTTGAATTTTTAAATCTAGATCTTGTTATGTTCACTACACAGCAAAAACTCATGAAAGCTTGGTACTTGACGGAGACGCCATTTTACGCCAACCACCGCTACTTTTTCACTTCTTGAACGTTAACTTATTTTAAAAAGTTATTCGTTGTTTGACAAAACATTCAAAAAACCCAGCAATTACTGAAAATCGACTTCTTTTTGATCAAATGCAATTGGTTTTAACAAGTTTCGGCATCTTACACAAAGTTATATTAAAATTTTGGGTTTTTTTTTTTTTACTGACTTATGAAAACATGGAAAATATAGTTGAAACTGACGAAATTTATGCCAATTTCAACTAATTCATCACATTGGGATCAGTAATTCGTGTTGACCAGTCTTCTAAAAGTGAACATCTTCATCCACAACAAACATTTTTGTTGAACGTGATATGATGCTCTGTCATATTAAGAAAATTCTTCATTTTCTTAGTCTAGCAGAAGATTAGAGCATAAACTAATGTAGTTTTCTTAGTTTAGGTTTCGATCAACCATTTTTTTTTTTTTTGCAACACCACAGCATTACGTATGCACTGTAAATTTTTACTTTGTTGTATATCTTCCACTGTTTCTTTCTCCCTGATATGTCCCGGAAAGGGATATATTTGTTCGAAGTAGCAAAGTGGTTGATGACTACTGTAACCGGGTAGGACAATCTAGCAGGTAACCATAATGGGCATAATAGGTGTATGCATATTCATTACATCACCTCCCCCTGAGCTAAATTTTCCCATGAAATCTAGCTTTAATATTTTCTCTTTTTAGGGTCTGGACTTAATCGATTGATTTTTTTCCTAAGTCTTTTTCGCCTCAATCCTCGGTGCAGTGGTGGCGTTTGGCACATTGGTACTTCTGGCCTTGAGGTCGGGGATAACTTCATTGGCGAATGTTAACTTACTGGAACTGGAATTTCAAATGCGTCATACAGGACTTCTATTGGAATCTCTTCGGTATTCCCGTGACCTCTGTAGTGTGTCTGGGTCTCAATTGATTCCAATGTCTTTTGCACCGAAATTTTTCCCCTTTTATGTTATATATGACCTGTCCAATTCTTTTGTTTATCATTCCTTCTTCCCAATACATTTTTCCAGGCCTAAAGTTCTTGAAAAAACTTTTTCACCTGGCTTATACGCTTTAGTCATCTGATTTTCTTTTTTAGCAGTTTTCTTCGCCGGACTAGGCAACAGCCTGTCGAACACAGAGCGTATTTATCTCGCAAACATTAACTCTGCTGGCGATAACCCTGGCATCGTATTCGGGTTTGGCGTGATTCTATATACTGCCAAAAATTTCTGAATACTTCTTTCATTCGTGACCACGCCTTGGTTTTTCTTCAACGCTCGTTTAAAGGTGTCCACAAATTTTTCCGTCTGTCCATTCGATCTTGGATGATATACTGGCGTTGTCACGTGATCAATGGACAATGATCTACAGAATTCCTTGAATTCTCTTCCTGTAAACTGCATTCCGTTGCCGCTGACTAAAGTTTTAGGGAGTCCAAAGCGACTAAAAATTTCATTAAGTGCATTTATTGTATTTGTTGCAGTCAGATGTCTGCACTTAACAATTTCTGGCCACTTAGTGAAACTGTCCACAATGATCAGGTAATAAGATCCATTTATGGGCCCTGCATAGTCGATATGCAATCGAGTCCATGGGACATCTGTCTTTGGCCATGGTTGAATCTTTACCGGTGGATCACTTGCTGCTAGTTGACACCCTCTGCCAAATTTTCTGTCTAGGTCAATCCTCGGCCAATAAGTATAGCCTCTCATTAGAAATTTCATTCTCGAAATCCCGGGATGGCCAGTATGAAATTCTTTCCGAATTTTCTTTTGCAGAGTAACTGGCATTACAACTCTATCTGCGTATAGTAATTCCTGTTCGCAGATTGAAAAAGGTGACACACTAATTCCTTTTTTAGTTGTCTCGTTCAACCAGACTTGCTTTTTCATATTTTAATGAAATCATCGTTCACCGCTGCTTTTTTCACATCTTCTAGCATAACCGGTAGTTCTCTAATAGGGTTGCATAACAGACCGGACAATTCACTTTCGTCTCTTAGGGCCGCTATTACTGTTTCTTCCAGTGGTTCTGTATATTTAGGTATCAATCTTGATAACCCATCGGCGTGACCTAGCTTCTTTGAAGACGCATATTCTATTTTGAAATTATAATTAAATAGAATTACACCCCAATGCTGTAGTCGATTTGCCCTGTGAGTTGGTATACCTTTTTTGAAGCAAATATTGTTAACAGCGGTTTGTGGTCTGTTTGCAGAATACATTCTCTTCCGTATAGAAACTTGTGGAGTTTTTTACAGCGTAGATTATTGCTAAACTCTCTTTTTCAATTTGACTGTAACTTCGTTCCGCGGGCAGTAACGTTCTCAAGGCATGTGCTATTGGCTTCGTAGATCCGTCCTCGAATTTATGAAGCAATACCACATCTAGTCTCTCATTACTGGCATCTGCTGCTACAATGATCTTCGGGTCGAAATGCGCTAACGATAGGTCTGCTAATAAACAGCTTTTTATTTTTTTTAAAAGCATGTTCGCATTCTTTCGGCCATATTCACCAAATTATTTAAAGGAGCTCTCATATCATACATTTTTGGGATATAAATGCTATAGTAACTTACTAATCCAAAGAAGACTTGGAGTTTAGCCACATTATCAGGTGCTGGCATATTTTTTATAGCCTCAGCCCTTTCTGGATCCGCTTTTCTTCCTTTATCTGATGTGCCCTAAATATTTTATCTTCTTTAAGAAGAACTCACATTTTTCAGCACTCAGCTTGAACCCGTATTCCTCAATTCTCTGAAATACTGCTCTAATATGCGTTTTGTGTTGGGCCTCCTTTTCACTTTTAATCAAAATATCATCTAAATATGTGATTGCATACTCCATACCAGCCAACATTGTGTCCATTATTTGCTGGAATAGGCTTGGATCTATCTTCAATCCAAAAGGAAGACGATTTAGTTTAAAAATCCCTTTATGCGTGGTTATTGTCAGGTACTTTGAACATTCTTCACTGACTTTAACCTGAAGGTAAGTGTCCGACAAGTCCAACTTTGAAAACACTCTACCTCCTTTTAATTTAGTGAATATATCCTTCAGAGATGGTAGAGGGTACGCATGGTCTTTCACACAATCATTTAAGCCTGTCGAAAAGTCAGCACACACTCTGATTTTTCGGTTTTTCTTTTTTATATATACGGTTGGAGACGCCCAATCCGAGTGATCGACTTTTGAAATTAGGCCAATTTTCTCCAACCTTTCTAATTCCTCATTTATTGTGTCTAGTGCCGAAAATGGTACTTTTCACTTTGGTTTAAAGATTGGTTTAACATTTTCTTTCAATTCGAAGTTGACTTCTGTTTTTGTGCATAGACCTAGTCCTTCTGAAAAGACGCGAGGGAATTCGCCTTTCAAATCCGTAATAAATCTTTCTGTTTGCTTCGTCTTATAGTTCTCTATGAAGTTAACTTTGTTACAGAAAGAATTTACCGGTAATTCCCATAAATTAAACAATACCATCCAGTCTAAACAAAAGAGGTTTACTGACCCAGGGAACACATACACTTTCGATTTATGAATTTTTCCCATGAACTCAATGTTACATTTTAATTCACCTCTAAACTTAAGTCTTTTTCCTGACACTCCCCTGGCAATTTTGTCTGTGTTAGTCAACGGTGGGTAACCAATTTTTCCCATATTTGCTCGTTTATTACCGAATCGAGTAATAATTTTACGGTCTGCCCATTTATTTTTACATTTTTTTTTTATGTATTTTCTTCTTTGACCCTCCTCAATTTCGTTTTTAGACAAAACTACGTTCACCTTTGTTTGAGACTTTGCTTTTACTTTTCTCTGTTTTGCCCGACAATGGGAACTTCTATGGCCTACACACCCACAATTAAAACATATTTTATCCCTAAAGAAACAATCTTTCTTTATATGTTGTCCTCCACACGAACTGCATATAATTTTTCTTTATTTATTTTGTATCCACTTCTGTTGTCTTACAGTTTGTACTCGCGAAATGCTCTTCTCCTCAATCCGAGTATTATCTTTTTTTATGTTTATAAGTCGCTGACATTCTTCCGTTATTTTTTGTAGCGTAATCTTTGTATGCTGTTCCATGATAGTGAGGATTCTTGATCTAATTTCTTTGTCCTTCGGTGTCGTTAGACCCTGCACAAAAATTAGACACTTGAACATGTCGCTTGACAATTCCTTTAACTTAAACGCCTCACACTGTGCGTTAACCATACCTGCATACGTGACAAAATCATCATCCTCTTGTTTTACGATATTTAGACATTGTTGAAAATCTATTTGGTATCTATCGGAATATATTGATTGTAACAAGTTTCGAGAAGATTGCACAAAGTTATATTAAAAATTTGAGGTTTTACAAAGTTTTGTCATCATAAAAATTTGCATTGAAATAGAAGCTATTTACCTTTAACCGATTTGGCCACAGAGGAGCGTTCGGTTCGGTAAATGTTGTTTAATACTGTTTATTATAAACAGAGCATTTAAATATTTGTATCTATAAAAAGAATGTATAAACATAAAAATGTCTTAAAATAATTACTTCATATGTATTCCAGTGCCACACTATGCCAAACGCCACATTTGATGCAATAATTTTCCTATGAAGATAACGTGCATCACAATTTCAATTCCATTTGTAGTGGACCGTGGGTTTACGTGTTGTTAAATTAGGAACACGTGTGATAGAATATTAAAAGGTTCACTACAAGAATATAGCGGACTCAAGTTGAGTCCAACCGAAGATGTAAAGAAAACAAACAAGACCGATATATATATACAACAAGTATATGCATTAAACAACAAAATTTACAATGGACAAAGACATCAATATTTGTGTTTGTGCGTGAACGAAAAGAGTTTGTATTTTGATGCATGTTCGTACGTACGTGTATGTGTGTTTCATGGCGTTTTCCCACAAGTGGGCAAAACGCAGATCTCTGCGAGAGATCACATTTTGTTAATGTGTCTGCTGAAATGCAAAGTAAGCCTCTCCAACGTCCAGGCGTTGTCTCGTAGGGCATTATATCAAGTGTTAGTCAGGGGGTCCGTTCATGATAATCTGATTGACGATCTCTGTCTTACGAAGCAGGAGGCTCGCTCAATATAGCCCGGGTTGAAATGTCTCAATAACGATGAGGCATCACTCACCTGGCTGGTGATTCGTAGGGCCCTCTGGGTCGCCAATAGACTTTGTTCAGCTGGCTTGGAAAATTCTCCAAACTGCCGTCGCTGTGTTGGAGAGGTCGAGACCCTGTGTCACGCCTTCTTTCAGTGCAGCCTGGTAGTGCCGTTGTGCAAGTTTGTTGAAGGTCTCATGGTCCGCATGCTGCAGGGAAAGTTATTTGTCTTTGAAGCCTCTTCCGTTTGTAGCAATGTGGCACCGCCGATGACGAAGGCTGAACAATATGTGTTCCACTGCTTGCTAGGAGTTATGAGAGTCGTGATTTGGACGACGCGACAGAATGGATTCTATGGAGACGAGAAGTTTACCTCTTCCCAACTGATCTTGTACTTTAAGCATCAGCTTAAAGTCAAGATTAGGACGGAAAGGCAGCGGCTCTCTTCATCAGAATTCAGCAAAAGGTGGGTGCATCTTGCGCGCTTGTGTCGTGTGAAATGGGCTAACCTTGAGTTGCATTTTGATGCCGGTTAGGCATCAGGATATTGCTTTTCCTGTGTTGAACTAGTGCAACCCATCCAGAAACTAGGCTAGGTTAGGTTCAGTTTTTGATGTTTTAGTTTCTTTTTCTTTTTTTATTCAGTTAACTTAGCTAGGGTATGTATGATCATTGGTCCCTTTTATTTCTGTCCCTATTTTTCTTTAAGTTTAATTACCCATCCCCTCCCTCTTTAGGTGGTCAGTGATGTCAGTTCTCCGGTGGATGCGGGGCGCCTTTCGTTTTGCGTGAATGTTTTCGTATTTGTTGTTGTGTTTGAATGAGTGCGTGTTAGTGTGTGTGCGTGGGATGAATGATTGTTTTATACTATTATTGTCCCGCATTGATTTCGGCCAGAGAACTTGTATTTCTGCCACATTTAGTGACTGGAGGGTGGTTATTACTAATAATATTTTCTTTAGTTTCTTGTAAATAGATTTGTGATCATATTGTAAATACTCATTGGGGTTAATTTTTAGAATTATTTTTTTATTCCCCTCCCCCCACAGACATTGATTTGTATATATGGGGATTAGTTAGTTATTTCATAGAAACGATGAAGTATTATGGTGTTTGTAGTTTGAAAGGTACGTATGAATGTGTTGTTTTGGTGTAAGGAATATTATTCGTACGATTGGGTCAGTGTTTGCGGCTAGCTAAGTTATAATTAAGACAGGTGAAGACCGTCCTCTCCCCATTCCCCTATTTCGGCCTTGTGCCACATTTCTGTATAATTACAGAATAAATATCGCTGAAATGCAAAGTAAAAAGAGAACGAGGCAATAAATCGCCCAGTATTTATTGTGTAGAGAGAGCGTACCTTAGTGAACAATTAGGAAATTAAGGAGAAGTTAACTCCGACACATTAAACAGTAACTATTCCCCATCAGAACGTGGGTGATTATGGCTTTTCACGACTTCTTATCCTTTGTAGCCCTAAGCAATATTTGTCACCTTACTATCCCTCTAGCTACATGTTTGGCCATCCTTTAGGCTTGTTACTCACTGTTTTTCACAGCCCCTCTTGTTTTCAATATGTCCTGTGGGTATTTAATTCTGCAAGTCTTTTTTTCTTATGTATCCTAGAAATTTCAACTGATCCAAAGCAAAAGTGTCCTATTCATTAAAGCTTATTCGTTGTTCATATTGCCTGTCCATGGTATTCTCAGCATTTATTCGTAGAACTACATCTTTTTATCTGTGTAGAAATTATTCAGATGTTTAAATTTCCGCAGTTGCTTTATTTTGATCTGTCCAATTTGTAGCTCGCATCTTGTGTTGTCTCTCTTGCTAATAATAAAGCGAAACACATTCTTTATTTGATCCCTCAAAATACTTAATAGTTCTTAATATTTTCTATTCGAACTTTGGTTTCACTTTTGTTGAGTCCTTTCTTCTACACAATAGTTTCAAATTATAGAAAATGAATTTGAATTTTTCAGCAGAATCCTTTCCAATAAAAATTTGATAGAAAAAATATAAACAAGGGAATTTTTCTTTTTGATTTTATTTCAATGATCGTTTAATTAATTTAACATACACAATATGTTTATACAGAAAGTAATAAATATTTTTTAATCAACATCTTAGTTATTATTTTCTTTTAACCTGAAGAGTTAAATAAAAACGATTTCATAAATAAATTCATTTAGCTTTAAGTTATGAGGTGATTTAATTGAGAAGGTGTCTATGAAGATTTATCACCAAATTTATAGCTAAATTTTCCAATATTAGATCTTTTTCTTTTTATTGGTTCTTTTAAATATCAAAATTGTTATTTCTTCATGATATCATTATGTCTCTTACTCGACTGGCCTCATTGGATATTTACTGTCCATCATTACAAACAAGTCATTTGTTTTCCAATAAAAATACTTTGTCTCTGGGTTTAAAATGCGCTTAAATCAGTACTTTTATATAAGATAAAGAATGAAACATAACGTGAAATTGTGTAGTTGTTACTTAAATGCAAAATATACGCGCACCGATTTCTAACCACTCTGCCCCATGAACAATAAAGATTTCGACGTAGTACTTGATCCATAATTCGTTTAAATACAAAACGTCTTCATATTTTCATCTCCTGTAAAAACAAAAAATAAAAAATGTATTAATATGAATCAGTGCAATGGAGGATTAAGAAAACCATAAATTATTAAAAATTCAAACTTCATTTAAGAATTTCCACTAAATTCTTGTAGTAGTAGTAGTAGTAGTAGTAGTAGTAGTAAAAATATTTAAAATTATAAATTTGCAAGCCTAACAAAAATTAAAACCAAACTAATACAAGATCAGTGTGTAAAGAGCCTATTGATTGAAAGATTTATTTTTGGAACATTGGGGCTACCAATTGTAAAGGTGTCCGTTTGTAGATAGACCAATACTATTTATATATTATTATACTTTCAACGTACAGGATTCAAGTAAACAACAAAAACTCCAAACTGTGAATCAACAAGTATATATTGAAATAACATACAAGAACAAACATGCGATAAAATTGTATTCAATGTATAAATTAAGGGAAAGAAGTTGTTCCCCTTTAATTGTATTTTGATTGTTCGAAGAAAGTTCTTTTTGAGAGAAAAATGTTCAGAAATCAATATTAGAACAAGGTCTTTTTGTTAGAATAGATAACACAAGAATACAATTGGTCAAAAATGTGTTGTGTTATAGAATGGTTCGAAATCAACAGAGTCCTGGTTGATTGAGCTTGAGTGCTTGACTAAGTCACAGAGAAAAATGTAAGTTTATATTACGAAATTCTGTGTCTGTGTGTGCGTTTGAAATGTTATGAGCAAGATCGTGGACCTGTATGGACAGGTGAATTTTACTGGATCTTACTGATGACTAGTGAAAATGTTGTCTCTTTTATGGAAAACGGGTAGGCTCCCACGGCAACGTGGGAAAACATAATATTGCACTAATATATGTGATTGGTTAAAAATTAACCAATCACTACATTCGTACTAACAGAACAAGCAAGTAAGCTGAGAAAACTGAAGGATTCAAAGAAACGACTGCGATGGCTAAATTGTCCTATATAAAAGTAGTAGTGATTTATTAGTCAATCACAGGTGAAAAAAATGTGGACATGGAAAACATAGCAATCGCTACAAGATTTACTTCTCTTGATGTTTATAACAGTAAAGAAATGAGTGGGCATTACGTGTATGAATTTCATAAAACAACGCAAACTATTAGTTGTTTAACTCCCTGGGGTGATTTCAAAATAAATCTAAAGAACCAGAATATAGAGCGCAACTAACACGAAAAGCTGATAAATTCCAATCCATTGGTATTCATAATCTTTTAGCACCTGAACAGATAATAAAGATATTAAAAGGTACCTGTAGATACCTTTTAATATCTTTTAATATTTTAAAACTTATTAAAATCTATTTCTACAAGTTGTTCTTGTAAAATTTCCTTTCTATAAAATATTAATTCAGAAATATCGAAAATATTATTGAATTGTCGAATTGTCAAATTTTTAATTGCAATTGTCAAATCTTTAATAGATTTTTAAAATGTGGATATAATTTTTCAAATGCGAATTATTACATCTCAGTATAAACTACTTCAAACAGATACCCAATACTCAATTATTATTGTTACATAACCAGTTAACTAATTATCTGCCCTTGTTTGTGAGAGCTATTCATTAGTCTATAATAAATACTCGTTGCGTTTACCTCAAGTTGCCTTACTTTCTTCTGTTTACAATTTAATCGAGAAATAAAATGGTGTCTGAAGTTTAATCATGGCCACAAGTCCACAACTAATATTATCATTAAAAAAATGGATATTTTACCACACGCAAAGACTTTCAAGTTTAATAGCGAAAATATCCACGTGGTGAAAATGGAAGACGAATTCAAATTCTTTCTCTAAGCTACATTATCGGACAAAAAAAGCAGTGTCCTCGGCCATATTCTTAACCTGCATCGGACAAAAAGGACGTGACATTTGCTAAACATTTAAATTTAACAATCCACAAGAAAAACGGATTTAGAATTAATATTAGATAAATTCGAAAACTACTGTGAACCAAAAAATCTTGCAATAATTCAGTATATGTTTTTACGTCCAAAGAACTAACAGGACAAAACTTTGATGGTGTTTGTCACACATTTAAAACAGCAGATATCACAATACGAATTCAGGGAACTAACAGACGGTCTAATAAAGAACTTAATAATATGTGTAATAACAGATTCGAGACTTTGCAAACTTTGTTACATCGGCCGGAACTAACAGTAGGTAGAGAAATTTATGCACAGGACAGGCAGCAGAGCAATCAATGGTCCAATCAAAAACATTATGCTCCACAAAAGAATACGAAATGAACAGAGCAACAGTAAATAAAAATTTTAAACACACACGCACAAAAAAAAAATAAATAAATAAAAATAAAACCCCCATAAAAAGGCAAACAAAATACAAAGAGACTCCCAATAATATGAGTAATAAAAACTACATAAATAATTTTAATTACTGTGGAAGTTCTCATAAAAATAAAAAAAAATTTTGGCGGACTTCACCACATTAATTTAACTTTAGATTAGGAAACAAGGCTCACGCAGAAAAGGAAAACCAAAAGACATTGTTACACATAAAATATGTATTTAACAATATCAAACAACGATGTGAAGGAAAGCATGCATTTAAGTAATAAAAGGTTGAATTAATCAAGAGTTGTCTCTCTTTTCTGTTATTTTCGTGTTCCAAAGTTCACTGGAAGAATGTTCATGAGAGTCTCTTTTAATGATTGTTCTTGAAAGATATTGCTGTACAAGAAGAGTTTATATGAGTGTGTACAAAGTTTATATGAGTGTGTACAGCATGTGAGTGGTGTGTGTGAGTGAGAAAGAAGGCGCATGGTTTCAACTGTCGTGGATTCGTTTGGCAGTTGAATTTCTCACTAATGAGATGAAAAAGACCTTAGCTTAAATAAGCGACTGTAGGATCCAAATCGCTGCGCGGGAAGAATTATTCTTCGCGTGCAAATGATCTGATTGGTTGGCATCGACCAATCAGCGAGCGAGCTTTGGGGAGTCTTAAGAAAGCTTCTGTGATCCGTTTCTCCCAAAAGTGCACAAAATTGACTACTTAAAAATAGAGCGATTACAAAATTGTCGCATTACTGCGATTTGTAGCAGTGATTATAAATAATCACCAATGAATACTTGGCGTTGTACGTGATTTGTATTTTTGTATGTATGTACGTTCGTGCGTAATAGATCCGCACACCTTCATACCCAGCGTTTTGCAGTAAATGTTTTTAAAAAAGGACATTTTAAAAAACGTGCCTATAAACACATTAAACGCACATTCATTCGATGAACTCAAAAAAGGAAAATATATACTTAGGCTGTATGAATTCAATAAATACAACAAAAAATAAAACTGATAAATGGACCGTAAATATAAAAATAAACGAGTCATACATGAACTTCAAAATTGACTAAAACTGGAATAAATGTTTAACCAACAAAATATTACTACAAGCTAAAACTGAAAAAGACAGCTACCAAGTTAATTGCATACAATAGCACAAACATACCAACATAACAACCAACATAACTTACAAAAATTAAAGTGTATCAGCAACATTTATTGTTGCAAGCGCAAATTCAATACCGGAAACTTCAGAAAGACTAGAATAAAAAGGATATTTAACGTCGATTCTGATCTAAAACATCTGCTAACAGAATATAAATCCCATAACATCACGGCAGACGAAATATATCTCCAACTGTTTTCACTCCCAGAAATGTTCCACTTTCAATAAATAAAAAAAAAATTTAAAAAACTCAAAGCCGAACTGGACAAAATGGAAAAGCAAGTAATACCCGCAACTAAGCAAAAAAAT
This sequence comes from Acanthosepion lycidas, assembly GCA_963932145.1. NCBI lineage: Eukaryota > Metazoa > Mollusca > Cephalopoda > Sepiida > Sepiidae > Acanthosepion > Acanthosepion lycidas. The sequence continues at coordinate 48,601 of CAWVQA010000585.1, read as the reverse complement.
GTTAATCTTATGATAGTTTAAAAACCAAACGGAAAACTTCGACTATGGCTAGATCCACGATATTTAAATAAAGCCATTCTAATATAATATTATAAGTTTCCTGCTGCAAAATATTTTTCAAAGTCGATGCATCATATGGATACTGGCAGATTCCCGTGGACATGGTAAGCTCTTATTTTTTCACTTTTAACACACACTTCCATTTAGAATACACAGTGCAAGTGAGATATTCGAAAATTTCAAATCCTAGAAAATATCACAGGATACAGAAATGCAAAGGATTTCATAATTACATCGTCCAACACAACAGAACACATTAACACTTTAAAAAATTGATAAAATTCGAGAAAATGGTTTCAAACTAAATAAAGACAAATGCAAATTTCTTCGAACAGATGTCACTTATCTTGAGAAGGAATAAACCCAAACCCATCCAAAATTGATGCTATAATAAACATGCCACAACCAAAATGTGAAGAAGACATGGATTCCTTGGTCTGACCAATTACCTATGTAAATTCTTACCACACTATTTCAATACAACTCAATCTCTGCGTCAACTACTCCAAGAAAAGATATTATGATCATGGTTGTTCAAACCACAAAAAATGCTATTAACAAAGCTTAAAGAAATAATCACTAGTCAACCTGTACTACAAATTTATAACCCAACTGTTGCTACAAAGATAACCACATACTCCAATAAATACTAAGTGGCTGCAATACATGACTAATGGTCACATATGCTTCGCGTGCAACAATTACTGCAGAAAAAATTATTGTACACTTGAAAGAGAAAACTTAAGTATCACTTTCAGATGCAAGAAGTTTCACGAATTTGTGCAAGATATTCACTTCAGTACTGAAAATGATCACAAGCCATTAAAAGAGATATTCAGGAGAGAACCAACAAAAGCATCACCAAAAATTCAAAACTTATGGAAGGCAATGCATTTGGCATTATCTGACATGTTTTTCGTGAAAGCACGTTGGATTTTTAACTTTTAAAAGAAGTAATGTAACAATAATTCCTGATCACAGAAATTCAGAAATTTAAAAGCATACTTACTTTTCTTTATCCTTTTTACTATCATTGTTCGATGTCTAGTCTAGTTCTACTTACATCAAAATATCAAAACGTAATGAAAGCGTCCTGGTCTTGCTCTTTTACTAATTAAAAAATTAGTGCATGGCACCAAAATCATTCGAAGTCATCTAAACTATCAGCTGTATACAACCGATCAATGGTTAAAAATGGCTTCGAGCGAATGAAGCCTGAGGTTCTTGCCAAAGACCATTCTTCTATGAACATAGTGGAGTGGTGTTACAGAATCACAAATGAAGGCTGTACCAAGTAATAGAAAACACAACACTTGAGGACTACGAACATAAGCAGCACTACTGAAATGGATAGTTCATGTAACTAGAAGAGAAATTAATGACAATCAAAAAATGACGTTCCACGCTACTTCAAACAAAAGGTTAAAAAGGAAACCCCCGTCAATACCAGAAACAGTGATAAAATCTACTAATCTTGAGAAATAAATTTTCATAAAAATAGTTTTAAGAGAAAGATTTTATAAATTTCAACAGAAAGCGTACTGGCTACTCGATCAATGAATGTCAAAAATCTCCTTGTCGAGAAACGGATATTACCATTTAGAACATTAAAAGTACAACGGGTTTTCTCCGGGATTTCTTTGCAACATTATTTCTGTTCATTTATCTTTTTGCGTGAATAAGACAAAGAAATGCTAGTAAGTTTACTGTTCCACTATCATTATCATCAGCATCATTCAAATTTTGTACATTACCCTATATTACATATCTGACATATCTATGTCAATCAGATAATCAAATTTTATTAATTTCATGTTCATATTCTGAACCAAACATTGTTTAGCAAGTAGAAAGAATTAAAGATTCTGCAATTTCCTTTGTAATAAGCTTACGAATATATAACTAGTTTCTTGCTCTTTATCTAAAACTTTGAACATTTTAATGAAACTTACATATTTATTTTAGCGTTTAGCAAACCTCTTGAAATTCAATATTTTTCCAAATCATCACACTTTCTTTCATATGTGAACACAAAGCTAATTTCTGCTGCGTTAATGTGATTTACCTCACACACATTCACTCTGTAATTCGCTACCGCATTCCCATCCACAACCGAGCATATGTTCTTTCTTCTTAGTCTACTTTAGTGAAGCAGTTAGTCGACACTCAAAATCCTAGAGTATTTTTTATTTTCATCGTTTGTATTGGTGCCAACTGTCTGCGTAATTCTTTTGTACAATTCTCAATGTCGATAGCATATTGTGTTCATTTTGTTACATTTTCTAAGTGCATAATTGTGCGTTTATATGTTTCACATCTCTTGCTCCGTAGACACAGCATCTAGAGATTTGGAGAGCGAGGAGTAGGGTTCAGCGTTTAACTTCATGTAGTTTATCATTGTGCCTCAATGATTACTTTTTTCTCTTCAAATGCCCCTCTGCATAGCCATATCCATAATTTGTCGAAAGTAATTTGAAGTCTTTGAAGCCCTAATCAATACCCAGGTGGTTAACCACCTCACATCGCATGATCTACTCACAGACAAGCAATATGGCTTCCGCTTTGCCCGATCTACAGCTGATGTGCTTACGGCCATCACTGAAACTGTCTACCAAGCTCTTCAAAATAACAGGGAAGCTCGTGCCGTGACCTTAGACATCTCCAAAGCATTTGATAGGGTTTGGCATGCCGGCCTTCTTCGCAAGCTCCAGGGTTATGGCATTACAGGTCTATTGTTTGACCTAATACAATAATTCCTGTCAAACCGTGAATTGAAGGTCATTCTCAACGGACTCTCCTCCAGTTTCTATCCCACGAACGCAGGTGTTCCTCAAGGCTCCAACCTAGGCCCCACTGTATTCCTTATTTGCATAAATGACCTTCCTGACGACATAAATTCCCAAGTTGGCATCTACGCGGATGACACCACAATTTATTCCTGCCTCAAAAACAAATCTAGTGTCACTGACAAAAACAACCTGGCCATGCGTCTCGAAAAGGACCTCCAATCGGTTGTGAACTGGGGCAGGAATTGGCTGGTCAACTTTAATGCTTCAAAAACAAAACTGCTCTCTATTAATCACCACAGAGATCCTTCCCTGCCCTCCATTAGAATGTCTGACGCTCAACTTCTCGAGAGCACCACTCTGCGGCTGCTCGGTCTCACGTTGACTGCTGACCTGAGATGGAACAAATACATTGAGTCAATTGCTTCGTCCACCGGAAGGAAAGTTGACTCCCTTTGCCGCGCCAGGAAATTTTTCTCCCCGGAATCGATCCTCCAGATCTACAAATCAACAATTCGCCCTTGCATGGAGTATTGCTGCCATATATGGTCTGGAGCCCCTTTTGTTTGCTTCGGGGTTCTTGATAGGCTCCAGAGGCAGATATGCAATATAATTGGCCCTGCTTTGGCATCTCGTCTACAGTCACTTTCTTACAGACGCGTCGTCGCCTCTCTGTCTGTTTTACAAATACTTTCGTGGCAATTGCTCCGAGGAGCTGCATTCGCTGGTTCCCAGACTTCATGAGTTCAAGCGCCCTACGAGCCTGGCATCCCGCTCTCACCCTTTCACTGTCGAAACTTCTAAATGTAGCCGTCTCTTCTACTCCAATAGCTTCATGTCTCGCACCTCTCGCCCGTGGAACTCCCTTCCCTATTCCAGTTTCCCTGAGAGCTACAATTTCCAGCTATTCAAATCTAATGTCAATCGACATCTCCAATTGCCATGATCTATCCACTATCCACTATCCTTCTCCTGATCCTTTCTTCTATCACTCCTATCTGGTCTTGCTCCAAATTTTCTGTAACCACTTGCGTCCTAGTGGCTTCTCGCCTTGCTTGGGGTGAAACGCTTAAAAAAACGTAAAGGGAAGTTATGTTACAGTGGCGGGAAAGTTACTGAATCCAAAATGCTAGGTAAGGAGCAATAACATTACAGATTTTTCTTTAGATTTTATCAAGAAAAATCATAGCAGAAGCAGCAGATCAGTTGTAATAGTAACAAACGAATGATAAATGATGGCTTTTTCTCAACTTCTGATGTGTTAAGGATTATTGACGACGTGTTGTTATTCTTCTTCTTTCTTAAGTAGTTCGTGCATTTCTTACATTTGCCAGCCTTGAACAAGAATCTAATGTAATTGATAATTATTTTTCTTTATCATTTTTGTATACGTTTTACTTATAATGGTTTTTATAAAGACATTATTGGGAAGAGACATTTGTTTGGTTCCCTAAAGACTGATGATATTTTAGGGTTCAAATGACTCCAGTGAAATATTTACAGAAATCTTTTAAAAGTGTCAGATAATAAAGACCGAGTAAAAACTACTCCAGTGTGCTAGTTATTAATGTATTAGTATTATTAGTGTTATTAGTAACGTAAATAGTGGTACTTTTGGTTACCAAGCAAATCAATGAACTGTTTCAAAATGCACATAGTAAATTTCAAAGTCGGAAGAATTTTCATCTACAGCACTATGTAATAGCAAGAGATTTTACAATAGAATAACTGCATAGATCTCGCTTCTGAAGATTGTAAAGTATAAAAAACATTAATATATACAAATCATCCCTTTGAATTATGCTATATATGATTTATCTGGAGCGCTTATCATCAATTACCGAGACGTTATTGCTCACTCTGTACTTTATGAACATAACTTTTTTTTCAAACTTAAATTGATAGTTTCAAAAGAATCAATTCACCACATATAGAATATACTGGTAAAATTATATAAATTTATTTGAGTCATAAATAATTACAATATTACCATACCGATTCTATATTACATTTTTGATGTGTGTGCCATGTGTATTTGTGTGTGAGCGCGCACCACTTGTGCGCGCGCGTGTGTGTGTGTGTGTGTGTGTGTGTGTGTGTGTATACTACTGATATGATGACCAAACGGAAAGTCCCAAATACCCAATATTTTTCAAAAGCCCCTATAAAATTGATCTTGAAGCTCATTCGAAGCAACCTGAGATTATCAAAGAACACACCATGCCATTTCTAGCCAAATGATACAATTTCTAGCAAAATGGACTGAGATATTGAGTTTACTCTGAAATACAAATATTTTGTCACTTCACAAATGGCAGTGCAGATAATATTAAATTCGAACTCCGAGATTACAAGAGGTCACTGAAAGTAGAATTGGCGGCTTTTATAATAGGCATAACTACCAAGTATTCTTGAACGTAAATTGGAACATGAGAGTAGCTGATACAGAAAAAGATGATAGAATAGGCGGTTATTATTGGTTAGCAGAGGTCAATTTTGGATTAAAATATATTTATTTAGTCAAATGAAAGAACATAAAGAGAAAAAAATTAAACGTATTTTTTCTGGTTTCGTCAGAAATGTTGTGAAACCCTCATAAACGTTTTTAGACCAAAATTCTAATGTTTTCTCTGTTGTTATTTGTTAATATCGGAAGTTATTTTCCCTTTTCCAGCACCGGGTATTCCTGCTAGTTACTCATTATTGAGCAATTTTATTATATTTCTCTAAATCAGCTCTAAACATAGCAAGAAGAATGAATAGAAATATGCACGGAGATTAACATATTAATTTATTATTGCCTAAAAATGTATTTTGTCATTATACGAAATTACAATCTCTAAGCAATGCAGCTACTCGTGATATAGACAGGCGTTTAGAAGCATAACAGCGCAATATTCCGCTCTTGACCAAGATCCAGACTGAAAACAATACATGTTCAATTTTAAACGAGATTATATGCATAACATATTTCTGGTGGACGGAAAAATATAAAATCCTTGTTTTAAAACAAGTAAACGTATGGAACTTCACCCAAAATAAATCGTGCTATTCTTATAAAAATGCCAACAATCATAGATCCACGCAACCACGGTACCAGATATACCACCTCTTTTGATCCGTGGCAAGCCAACGTACTTCTATAATGGTTCACGGACCCGATCATAAATGCTTCAATACCATCGCCCTATTCTCGTATACCCGTATCGGTTGCCTACAGAAGATTACGTTCCTGGCGGCACCACGACATGGTAGGACTTCTTTTTCGAAAACATTGTGTATCGCACAGCAGAATTGAATTCCACTGTAGGAGAGTGGTAACTTTCTTCTCCGGGATTCGGGCTCGAATGACCACATATAAGAGGGAAAAATCCATGGTAACAAAAACAATTGTCAACTCAACTAAAAGTTTCTTACGATGTTAGATGTGTATATAATGTTTATTACGATGATATATGTCTATGATTTGTAACGCTAGTTAGCTTGCGACGAAGGGGGACCTGAGGCAGTGACATTACTTCGATACGATGAATAGTAGTCTTATGTGGGATCGTCTAAGAAAAAAGTTCCCTCTCTTTTGTGTAGTTCTTCTTGCTAAAAGCTTTTTATTTGTGCGTTCATCGAAAGCTTAACAGCGGTGTAGATTTTGACAACGTACAAACGAGAACCATAACAAACTAATTAAAGCGTTTTTTTTAAGACGTTTATTAAGAATTCAGCCGTTTCCATCAATGAGGAGTCAGCAACAATCATCCACCCAATGACTCAGCCCAGACCAGGCTGAAATATTGGTCATCATCTAGGAATTAAATAACGTAATTTGCAGAATTGGATTAACCCAGATAAGAAAACAATCCCAGTTTAGTAAATTTTCAGAAGACATAAACATGTCATCAATTCGCCTTTTTGCAGGTGTGTAAGCCTGAGAACTTTTACTGCTTTTTGGTTAAGTTGTTCCAGGTTCCAATCAAGGCCTCAATCATCTCATTTTATAGATTTAAATCTGTTTTTAAACCCGTTGTTGTTCTCAGTATATCAAAGGCCACTCACTTAACTTACTCAATTTTTCTGTCTCCCTCTCTCAACTAGATGCTGCCATCTAGTTGAATGACCATCCATATTTTACGTTTTAATCATCTTGACAAATGATCGAACAATAAGCGGTACACATAAAGAATTACCATTCTCTAATCTATATTATAGGATATAAATTTTTACAATTTTTTGTTGACTTGTATTATAAGTCAACAATTTAGTGCCAAGACAATTCAGAACTGATTTTCTCATTGCAATTTAAAATGTTGAAACGAAGAATCTCAATTCACCAATTAATAAATACGAAGCTACAACGTGGGTACAACGAATTGGATACAAGTGATAATGCGCTTGAATCGATAACAGTCTATAGTGTAACACCGAAAATGAGATTTAAAGATGCTAGTATTGAACAAAAACCAACAAAGCATAAAAAACCTAAGACTAGAAAGAAAATGAAAATGACACCTATAATCGTGTGAATCAACAGAAAGAAATAATGTGTTGATGGATTATGACGATACAAAAACATAATGCAGTTATTTATCTTCTCTAAATGCTTCAAGTGATTTTGCTTTTCATACACTCACTAAAGAGATTATAGCAGGATCCACACGATAAATGATTCAGCTGTCAATTAACATTAATAATGAAAACTGTTTTACATGTTAGGAAATTTCTAATAAACAAATGAAATGTTTTCATAGATTTTCGCTTTCAAATTTTAATTTGCTTAATTCTTTTTCTTTTTTTTTCTTTTTTTGTGCATAAACTGTTTATATGCTGCTTCGCATAATTGGGACACGTGTAAAATTGAATTAAATTACTCACTTCCTGCTGTATCTCAATTTAGCAACATTTTTCTCAAGATATTTTCAATCGATGCTTGAAAATCAGATTATTCGAAGAATTTTTAATAATATAAAATGTCATAAGAATAACGTTCAGAGTTAAAATTTAGGTTTGATCATGTTTTACTATTGAAGCTGTGATAGACGCTCACATACTAACGGATAAGCTAGTAAATATGTGCATATGTACGTATTTTTTAGTATATTTACTTTAGTATATGTGTATTTATGTACTTATTAATATTCTTGTGAATTCTTTTCCAAAATTTAAAGTAATTAATAACTCATTGTACAATTTCTTTCAAATAATGTGCATCAAATTGATTATATTACTGTTAAAATATTATGTAATGGAAACACTTTATTATTTCACGGCAGACATTCAATTCTCGGTTTATAATCAAAATGTTGCTAGTTAAGATATTCCTCATTTTATCTCAGAATTTGTGATTTAATTTTGTTGTTTTTACATTAATTAATTAGCAAATTTTCTAAGATTTAACTTGAATGTTTTTTATAATAATTTTCAATTTTAATTCTTCCTTGACTTTCAAAAGTAATTAACAAATCATAAATTCATATTTGTAAAATTCATACTTGTAAAATATCCTAAATATAAAATTCATAATTCTCTAATATACAATATTCGAGTTTCTTTGAAAGGCACAGTTTGTGAACGTATGCCTTATTGAAGCCAGTCTATATATTTTCCGATATTTCAAATTTAATTTGCATTGATAAACAACAAAATTTCCTTTGAATTCAGAGCATTCTTGATTGGACATACTTATTCTCTTCATTATATAATAGCATCTAAGTATTACCTTTGCTTTAGTTCTTACATTAAATAAAAATTGAATCATATTATTTTAAAAGTAATTATCAAAAAGAAATGTAATAAAGACAAAGGACGAACCCTTCTGGATGAAAAACGGGTGACGAGTGACCAAGAAAAACATGATGTTCGCTGTAGTTACCACGGACAGGCTCCCATATGAATAAATAATAAAGCGTCAGAAAAAATGCAAGACCAATAATAAGGCTGAAGTAAAAGCTGACCAATAAACTTCTGTAGAACAGAATGGTCAAATGGGAAGCGGGCTGGTGCTCCTGATGCACACTGCCGCTCAATTTTGGTTTCGCCGACTTCCTTCTAGGGGACTGAGCTGCTTCGGCATCGGTATCTGACATGTTTCTTTTCTTTTTTCTTTTCTTTAATACTTATCCCGCGACAGAAATGAGAAAATATATGAACTTCAATGTTGACCTGAGAACAAATGCTCCTGTTATAACTGTAGAACTAATAACTGCTATCAGAATTTGTCATCTGATTATGTCAACTGAACACTGATCTACTTGTGAAAGAGCTTAATAGAAACAAGCTTTGAATTAATGAAAGGTATTTTCATTTTATTATTATCAGTCTCTTTCATTTTACCCTCCTCCACTAGTTTTCCTAGAATCTCAAAAACTTAGCAATCGATTTTTTCTTTTATTATTTTTTAATCCTTATATTTGTCAACATTAAGCTGATTTAGGGATATTATTCCAATTAGTTGATCGGCTTCGAGCGTATTATCACTCACCTATTGGGCTATGTCTGGTTACTCCCATGTTTTGATAAAATTGACAACATATTTTAAATGATGAAGAGAAGAAGAAATAAAATCTGTTAACATTCACATAAACACATTTTACTTAATCTATTGATATGATAGTTACGATCGGCTTGATTTGCGAATAATTTATATTATTATTTTATTACGCAAGAAAAAAATTAGAAATTAAAAAAAAGCTAATTATACAATTAATTTTATGATTTATTGAGTTTTAAATAATACATAAATATTTGACTATTCTTGAAACGGTTCACTAATTTGTTTCCATAAACGCATCAAACAAAATGTTAAAATGGCAGTAGAAAGAGTGTGTTGTCTCACTTGAAAATCATCCTTCGAAATAAGTGACGACGAAATTTCCGCATCTCTCTAACTCACCAATCAGGAGAATTTAGCAACTGATCCTTAAAAATAAAAGTAACAAAGAACAATTAAGGACCAAACTAACTACAGTATAAAGTAGCTTAACAAGGCCAGCTTACAATACATTCTCTATTCTATCAGTTTATAGGTATTTATTTACCAAGCTTATCTTAGTTTGACACGATGCCATATGTACTAAGTATTCGGTTAGGATCATTTTTACTATCATTTTAATTGTATGTGTGACTAGCTTGATGATACTGAACCACAATGTGGATTTAATTATTTTGATTTCTTTTTTTTCTTTTTTCAAGTCATTATCAGTCTTGCTTTCATTTTGCTTTGTTTTTTTATTATATCTTCCACCACCCTTGGCATCTTGTTTGTTTCTTCTCAGTTCGGTCGCCGTATTGCTTTTTTCATAATTTAAATTATTTCTGATAATCCTATTTGTTCTTGTCATTGTAGAAGATACTTCAGGAACATTCCACTTGATCTATTAATTAAAAATATCACATTACATAATTTCCGGAACTATCCTTTACTTATTAAGACCAACCGCAATATTATCTCATCGTATTTTATTTTAAAACGAAATTAAAATATTCAGAAAGGAAACATAGCTACAGAGATGCCTGTTTTAAAATGTTTTCTTCTCGTTTTATACCTTAAGCAATTACTATTATTTCTGTAGAAGTCCAAATCAAGAAATCTTACGAAAATAATTTTAAAAATTTCACGATATATTTGACCAAATAAAAAAATATAGCTAAAAATGCATGAAAAAAGAACCTACCATTTCTGTTTCAAAATGCCGATATATGAGAGAAAGTTGATATTTGCAGTTTTGCAATTTTAGAGGTGTAAAGGAAGTTTTTGAATGAATTAAATGCATATTCCCTACTACTGGGTCATTATTAATATATACAGAATATATTATTATTAATATATACAGAATATATTATTATTAATATATACAGAATAAATTTCATTATTGTGTTTTTGTAATGTAATAGATTGAGTTTAAAAGTAAGACTTCATCGAGATCTTTTTGCTGAAATCATTGATGCTATGAAATCATAATTACTAATCCATATTTAGCTCTTTTTTTAACTGTACAAACCACCTGCATAGGGATAAAAAAAATGAGTTCAACAGATATACAAAGATAGAAAGGGGTGTGAGGTAATAATGTGTCTTCTCACCGGACTTACTCAACCTATACAGTGAGACGATTCTGAGAGAGCTGGAATACTACCAGAATTCATCATTGGCGGCCAAAATCTTAACAACATACGATATGCAGATGACACAGTGCTAATAGCAGAAACTGAAAGGAAACTACAAACCCTCCTACAGAAGGTAGCGAAGGGGAACGAGAAGAAAAGAAAAGAATACAGAATGCATGGTCATCAGCAAAAAGATAAGCCCAAAATGCAATTTACAGGTCGGGGACACTAAAATCAAGCAGGTACAGAAATTTAAATATCTAACAGAAAACGGAAAGTGTAACGCTGAAAATCAAAGGCGTATTGGGATGGCCAAAGACGTATTGCAAAACTAAAAGCAAAGCAGATTATTACGAGACAGGAAAGTTTCGTTGGAAAAAAACAAAAGAGTACTGAACTGTTAGATGATATCTGTCCTCCTGTATGACAGCGAATGCTGGACAATCTCCACAAAGATGAAAAGAGACTCGAATCAGCAGAAATGTGTTTCTACAGAAGGATGATAAGGATATCATTGGCCGAACATGGGAGCAATGACGTGGTTTTGAAAAGAATGGAAACAAAAAGGAAGCTTATACTTAAGGTCTGGAAGAGGCAGTTGAAATTTCTGGGACAAGTAACGATGAAGGAGGACTTGGAAAATTTGATACTCACAGGACGGTAGACGGAAAGAGTGACAGGGGAAAGCAACGCTTGACATACTTAATGGGCTTCAGCAAGTGGAGGGCAGAAAAGGGTCTTGGAGATATAACACAAAAAGACAGAACTTTTTAAGAGCTACAAGGGACAGGAAGAGGTGAAGGGCCATAATCGCCTACGTTCTGGAGGGACACGGCACATAAAAGAAAATAATCATTTTCACCTTTCTATAATTTGGTTTGACACAATTGCACGTAGATTTATTCATTAAACCGTAAAACCAATAAAACTTCCCATGTCAATGTCTTGAGATATCGGTTCACTCGTCATGCTAAAAATGTAATCTAAATATTTTTCCAAATGTATATCGCTGTCTAGTTAGTGTTAAGAATTTGACTGAAAATCATCGTCAGAAGTAAATTATTGTAAAACTATATATGGAAATATATTTGTCAGTAAACTATGATGGTTGTACATGTGCTACATTTTTCTGTTTTTTTTTTATCTTGGTAAGTTTTATTTAAAGAACATATTGAAAGCTTTAGAGCCGTTATCAAAGGAAGACCAATTTGTACATCACAAAAAATTATTTTTTCTGCTTTGCGAAACTCGACAATTTTGTGTATATTTCAATTTTGTTTTTCTTCAGTTTAGAAAAATTAGTAAGTATATTAAGATAAATTTGCCAAGCCATAAATTTTCATATATCTCATATGAAATTATTTAGAAGCAATCGTACTTTAAATCGCAAATTGAAATTTAACAAATAGCATTGATCGGTATTCGAACACAACTTACTGTTACCAGAGATAAATTCTTTTAAATAGTAAACTGCTATTTTTAATTTCTTTATGGCGCACTGCGTTAATGGTAGAGATACATTCGTGAACTAAACTAGACCACTGTATTAAAGAGAAAGGGTCAGAATGGAGTGCGGATTACCGTGTTAGGTATAACAAACATCACAGTATTATTATTCAAGCTCGCATGCTCATAATAGTTGTTATACTTACTTGTAACCTCAGACTTTCTTCAGGTGTCTAATGTCGTACTGGATAACCTTCTTGGAATTTCGAACCGAAACCTTTGTTTTCATTTTTTGCTTTCCATGATCAGAATATATTTCATATCAGTTTACTCGCCAGTTTTATTCGCCTATGTCTGTTTCTTACACTGAATCAGAATATGTGATTTCTAAGCACTACCAGACCCAAGATTTGAACTCGAAACTACCAGGGAACCAGCTAACACTTCCTCTAGGCCATGTATATTTTTATTTTTTTGGATAATTCAGTGTTGTCATTTTGGGATCTTAAACCTATACTCAGGTAATGGAATTTCATGAATGTCCTGATTCAGGTAGTGCAAATTTTTCTGAGTATACTTTCTTTCTTAACCAGAAGCTTCCTGATGGTATTCATCTCTATGCTAGGTTTACAGAGAAGGTTTTATCAGCACCTAACATGAGTGCTTATTCTTTCAGTCGTTTTATTGTCCATCTTATCTTGACTTTATTCGAGAAAGGTTCCCTTCGTATATGACCAGCTACGTCTAATTTCAGTGTCTCTCCTCAGACTACAGTTTTTTGATGTTTCATTGTTCCTTAATTTTAAGCGGTGTTTGGTCTTTCTCTTATATTTCTGATCACAACTACATAAGAGGGAATATGCACATTTTGGTCATTATTTTTATCAGCGCCGGGAGAGGACGATCGATTCGGAAGAAATATCTCCAAATCCGAATAAAATCTCTGATGCAAATCCACTGAATTTCATATTTCCCCCTTATGTACTGTAGATTCTTTATTATTGCTCTCGATTCTTCTGTCCTTGCTCGTGGAAGGTACTGCAGAGCAGAGTTTTTCTAGTGTTTGTCATCTCCTGATGGTGTTACATAGAACAGACCTATTGGCCTCTTTGTTAATTTGGGGAAAGTCGCACATGTGTGAGTTTACTATAACATTCTGTCAGCTGTCTGTATTCATTCATTCATTCATTGTGAAGTAATTAGGATTTGAGGCGGCTTCCTCTAGGCTTTCAGAGTCTGGTCCGAATATTAAAACATAAGTATTTAGAAGAAACTAATGACTCATATTACACTTTTAGATCTTGAAATAATTGTGAAGTTTTAAACTTTTTATTCGTTTTATCAATGCACGTCGAATATTAACAACTTATGCGTCATCTATAGACTATTTCAATATAAACCTACATTGTTGTTTTCAGTATAAACGACGACCCGAAAAAGTGTATTATAGTGCAATTCAAAGGATACTGGGGCTGCATTTCCATGTTTACTATATTTCGAACTAAATTCTTTAAGAAAAAGTGTTCCAAGTGTTTTATGAGGTAGATATTCCATTGTCAATCTTCCACAATTCTCTATATCATCTATTTTCTAAACACAGAGAAATTTGAAACCCAGTATCTAAGAATTTTAGAGTATGAAAATTTGGCAAATATCTGAATATTTTCCAAATTTTTATTCTTTGATATTAATTGCCAATACGTCTGCCAATGTTTGGAGAGACATCCCCATCTAATGAAGCGCGTCACAATTTTTCTTTCATTTTTAAAAGATATTTTACTAAAATGCATTTAAATAACTAATCCAGCGTCTGACACAGAACTATGGGAATATGTGCTAATTTAGATATAAGCTTATTCTTAATCGGTTATTCGTTATTCAATTCTAACCAGAATTCGAATAACGAATAACCGAGAAGCGTCCATATAAAATGCTAATAATACTAACTAAACATTAATACATAGCTATATTAAATCAAAATGAATCTTGCAAGAATAGTAAGCCATATAAGGTGCATCGCAGTTCATCTACTGATTATTACTATAAGAAAAAGAATAATCAAATTCAAAATTTAAACATATTATAAGGTAGACTATGCCTAAAATTTACAGTCAATTCACTGCTTTGGTTTAATAAGGAGTTTTTATCAGAAAATCTGATAACTTCTAATTTTTCATGTAAGCATAGAAAACAGGGTTCATTTAAAGATTTACAAGTTCTGGCTTTATTTAAATTTTCCATTTTACCTTAGGAGTTTTATTAGCTTCTATTAAATTCCAAAAATATTAGAAAGAGATGTACTATTTTTATAAGTACTATTGGTGAAGTATAAGATATGTTGGTACCACCTAGACTTACAAGAATTCTTAGTACTATCAATATGAAACTTTTCAACAGTTACCAACAAGAATCCGATTTATTAAGTACCATAGTGATGGGAACTGACTAGATCGAATCATGCTACCCATAAGTTTTGTTTCTTCACCCTATTTTTTCATTATTCCTGTCATGTCTTTGGGTAAAATGTAGTAATATAGATACAGATAGAGATAACAACAATATTTATGCGTATACGCAATAGTAAGATAAATTATAAAATGATGCAAAGAGACGAACCTGTTGCCGAATGAAACGATATTAATATCAATTAAGTGGTCAAAAAATCATTCCGGATGAAACACTGGGTTTGAGTAGATGTGATGCTTACTGTAGTTACCGCGAACAGGAGCCCAGATAAAGTAATAATACAGACCAAGGAAGAATGTCAGACCAACAATCAAGCCGATGTAGATACTGACAAAGATGAACCTTTGGAAAAGAATCATATTTCTTGAAATCGGTGTTCGTATTTCGGTTTTCGGAGTGTCCTCTGTTCGCTTCTGATAGGAAGATGGGTATTCATTCGGAGCCATTATCTTTTTTTTCAGATGAAATCCTTTAGAATTTTTCTTTTTCTTTATATTTCTTTTTAAAATTACTTTTAGCAATTGAAATGAATCAATTTACTTTTCACTAGCCACGTATTTAAAATGTGATGAATTTAATATTTTTTCAAACTTCAAATATTATGCTACCAAACAGTTCTTATGTATTGACTGTTCAGTTATTGTAACAATGAATGATATCATTGTTTCATTGCTTTCGCTCAGTTCATATCATCTACTGAAAAGGAATTTGAGAAGTTTGTAAATTGTTACTGTTGTAGTTGCTGTTATGTTTGATTTTCTTTGTTGTTTTTTCTTAATTGTTATTAAATAGCAAAATGGTCGATTAAACAAAACACATTCTCATTTGTTCTCATTCTCCCCCCACCAACCCAGATATTTGGCAATAAGCAAAATTCTTCTTCCTTTTCTTGATTCTCGCTTTCTCTCTCTATCTCCTTTTCTCATCGTAGCTCTGTCTGTCTGTATATCTATTTATCTATCTCTATCCAGGGATAATATATTTCTATGGATTATTCGCAACATATTAAATCCTTTGAGTTGTCACTAAGAAGATTTTTGGAATGTACAGCGGATAAATGAGTTAAACAATCAAAATAAGCAAATATTGTTTATTTCGACTGCTTAAATGATCTATCAGCTGTATAAAGACTGCTTTTGACTTATTTACACACTAACGTTTTGATCAGTTGGATTTAATAAATTTAATAAAAAACAGGGTTAGATTCATTCTTGGGTTTAGGTTTTGACCTAAATAAATTAGTACAGTAACGATTTTTGCGTCAAAAGTTGTCTTGTGGTGTGTGCGAAATAATAATAAGTCCTTTTACTCACTCTCTTCAAATTCGGGGGACTGATGAAAAAGACGGAAAGGAATTCACGAGCCTATGCGAAATTTTGCCCTCGCAGAAATTAACCCAACTCTCTTAATTTTGTTTTAAACATTTTTTAATATTATTTTGCCAGATCATTTAATCTGTTGTATGAACTTTTCTTCATTACAATTCGTAAACGAACTGAAACGAACTACTGACACAACTTCAAGCTTGTAAATAAAATCCTTATCTTGTTTACTTAAAATTACCCGTATGTTTCCTCGTCATTATCATCCTCCATTAATCTCCTTGGCGTGGGTAAATCAGCTGTTCATTTTAACCTCAAGGCCCCTCTCCATTATATTCTAAGGTTATACCGAATGACCAAAAATAAACCCAAAACCTTAATCAAGAAGTAATTTTTTTACATTAAGTCAAAGATTTTTTGTTTTTGCCGCTAATTTTAAAAGGGAGAGATAGCCATCTCTTCAGAAATATTTAATTACCCTTGAAATGCATTTCTCTAAAACAGCAACATTTCTGGAAAAATGAATGAAGTATAAAACATAATCTGTTAAAACCATTCCAATGGCATGATGGTGTCATTGTTAATGTCAGCAACGTCTTTTACGTTAGTCCTTGGGGACATTTGGAAACGATCTCTTCTGGAGTCAACTCAAACCGGAAGGTATCAATCATCTAACCGCTCCAACTGTAAAACTAGTCTACTGGACAAAACTATGGCCCAATATTGACCGTCTTCTTTTCAATAGTGACACCATGTTGGAGAGACACTAACGATTTGATTTTGCCAGGTTTAGATTTTGCTACCGAATATTTCAGCTTCATTACAAGTGAGGATTTCATCTGAAACAGCCAACTCAGTTAAGGCATTTCAGCTAAGACTCATCAACATTAAAAGTGTTACATTGAGAAAAAAAATCTTCTGAGTATCTTGAGCATCTCAAGAGCATCGCCCATCTTCACATATTGTTCAATTATCTCATGACTTGTATCGATTTCTGATGTCATTGTATGATGTCATATCTTCGCATGTACATACTGTAGTACATACTGTAGTGCCAGAACAGCCTAGTGGATTCTATGCTCTACAGAACTTTCAATAGAAAGTTCTGTACAACCTTCAACCCATTTGCGATCGTTTCTTCGTGTGACGAACAAATTCTTTACAGCCAAGGATGGCAATTTCAACATCATTTGAAATACAATCTGGCACTTTTTGTATAGTAGCCTGTTGCATCAAACAAATTTAGCATCTTACTAATAAGATTATACTCACTTACACGCTCGCCATGTATAAACTGCTTTAATATTTCAGTGTAACTGCAGTAGAGTTCCTAAATTTCTCGGCTAGAACACGACTCGTTTGTTAAAAAATGTTAAATATTTATTTTCAAGGGATTTTCTCGGCGAGAACACGACTCGTTTGTTAAAAAATGTTAAATATTTATTTTCAAGGGATTAATTCTTAATCGGAAACCATTTTTTATCATTTGACGATTGACTGCCTCGGTGTTTATTTCTATCTTCGATCCACAAATACTCCCCTACAACAAATTGAGAATTGAGAGAGATATTAATGAGTGTATTATTATGTTATGCATGTTTTGTATTGTTTAGGTCAAATGACTTTCCTACCGGATTTGGTCACTCTGTGTTGAATGTTTTCTTTCAGCTGTTGAATTATTTGTTGTTTGGTGTGGATCTCTTGTATAGTTCAAGAACAATACTTCCTTGTGGAACTGCTTCTTCTTGATTTGCAGTTCTGATAGCGTAGTTCCTATACGGACATGAAATCTTCGGCCTTCCAGGATATTCACTATGAATAGAATCAACCTTCCTTTCAGACCCAATTCATCCAGGTCATTCAAGATATCAAATTTCCATGTCGTGTCGGACGTCTTTTTTAAGTCAAAAAGATTTCTGTGAGATGTTCCTTCTTAGTGAAGGTTTTTCTTACTAACGTTTGTACACGATTTTTTGTGTTTTTTCGCTTTTTGTTTGAGTTTTAGAAATTGTTGGCTGCCAATCTTGGCAGATGAATTTTTAGAGATTGCTTTGGCTATTTTGGTCAGAGATATACTTTTTTTGCTGGGTATTTTAGAGTTATTTATCGAGAAGTGTTTTACAGTGTTTTGTATTTGCCTGCTATTTTCTTTATCATATTCCAGACATGTTTTTGTAGAAATGACTTAGTTTTTCCAGCATTTCTTTTTTGGTTTCTTTAATTATTTTCCGTGCTTTTGCTCGGAGTTGCACAAATTGCAGCAAATTAAAGGTTGTAGGTTGTTTCTTGAATTCGTTCAGAGTAACTCTTCTTAGACTGATGGGTTTTTTTTATATTTATCATTGAACTAAGGTATGTTGCTTTTTTTTTTTGTGCTGAATTTTTGTTGTAGTGTCTTCCCTCTCATGAGTCTATTATGGACTCTTCCACTTACTATAAAGTAGTAGGAAAAGTAAGCCTCGGGGGAACGGTGATATAGCCCGTTCATGACTGTCAGACTCTCTGCCTCGGCAGAGAGGAACCCGGGCGAGGCTTTGCGTGCTGGATGTTACATTAAACCCTAACCCTAACACTGCTCTTCGTCTCACTGGTGTTTATGCGCCCAATGACCATGCACAGCGGTCTGTTTTGTTTCGGCAGATCGCGCCGTTTTTGACGACATCTCGTTCGGTAGTTCCAATGGGTGATTAGAATGCCGTGCTTGATCCCGATATAGATCGAATAGGGCAAAAAGCGGGTACTAACAACCCGGATGTTAAGCCGTTTCGTGACTTCATCGATGGATTTGATCTTGTCGATAAGTATCGAAATGAGCACTCCCGAGAGGTAGTATTAACTTGAACTAGGAGCGGCATCTCGGATTCGGTAGTGAGCGCAAGCTACATCGCCTGAGTTCTAGTTAAGAGAGTCAAAGTAGGTCTTTTAGAATGTCCAAGTTTCCATGGAAAAGTTTACTCGGATCATAGTCTTGTCCAGGTTCAGGTAAACTTAGATAAGTCTAAGGTTAGGATGGCTGGTTACTGGAAATTGAACGCATCATTGTTTGGTGAGCAAGATTTCCGTGACCAGCTTCTATTAATGCTAATTATGCGGTAATTGTCGGAGGCTGTGGTTGGGAATAAGTGGTGGGATTATCTTAAATCAAAACTTAGGTCTTTTGCTGCTGATTTCTGAAGAAAGAGGCTACGAACATGGCCGCTTTTCTGCGTGCAGAGGAAGCTCGTAGGGCATCTAGTCGGCATATCGTGAGCATCACATTGCCGGACAAGCGGACTGTACAGACGCGGGCATTTGTTAGGCTTTCCGTGACTACTTTCAGGAGCTGTTTACCAAGGAGCCCGGTCTGAGACCTGCTCAGTTCGACGCCTATTTAGCCGACTTTCCCGACCTCGAGGCGGCTGAAGCGGCTGGGTGCGAGGGTCCCACTACAGAATCTGAGATCTGGATGCGCTGAAGCAGGTTGGCCTGGACAAGCCTCCGGGATTAGATGGTCTTCCTTACGAAATGTACTTGAGGCAGTCGCCCGTCTTTGTTCAATTGCTAGGACTGATTTTCAACAACTGAAGCAGGGGTCTATACCTCAACTCTTCACTAGGGGTGTGATCAGGTAGCTTTGCAAGAACAAAAGCGGTGGACATGGGGTAGATAATTATCGGCATTTGACGATGTTAAACACAGAGTTGAAGATTTTAGCCAAGTTCTTAGGCGGCCGTTTGCAGGCTGTCTCTAGTCTGATTAATCCCAAGCAGACGTACTGTGAAGGGCGGGACTATTCAGGACAATCTTCATTTCGTATGCTTGATCATCGGGCAAGTCGACAGTGATGGCGCGCAGATCAATTTAGATCAGTCCAAGGCTTTCGATAGGGTTGACCATCGATTTCTGGAGGCTGTTCTTTCGGCCGCCGGTTTCGGACTTTCGCACCTGGACCCAACTGCTGTATGCGTCACCCGGTGCGCTGGTGAAAGTGAATGGGGTAAGACCGAAACCTTTCATTTTGTCTCGGTCCATTCGTCAAGGTTGTCCGCTGTTTCCATTGCTGTACGTTCTTGCGTTGGAACCTTTCCTGCGTAAACTGAAGACGAATCCAGTCCTTCACGGAATTTCTTTACCTGGTGCTACCACCTCAGCCAGGTACTGGCTGAGGTGGTAGCACCAGGTACTGGCTGAGCCGAAATTAACGAAGTCAGCAGAGAAATCAGAGGATATGAGACGGTGACAGGGGCCAAGATCAACCTCGATAAGTCTGTTGGCTTGCGTTGAGATTCGTCGACATACGCTTCGCATTATTTATCTAGACCGGATGTGTATGTATTATTTATCTAGACCGGATGTGTATGTATTGGATGAGAACGGCGAAAGAAGACGCGCATAAAAACTTTCCATCCTTAAGAAGTGTGCGCACGTGCGAGGAAGAGGCCGGTCGTACACCTCGAGGCAAGGGCTCCTTCTATCGCGAGTGTCGACTTTGCCCTCAAGCAACTCTTACGGGCGAAGGATGGCCTCTCCGACGTCCAACCGTTGTCCGGTATTATATCAGGTGCTAGTGAGAGGGAACATTCAAGATACTTTGATAGGCGAGCTCGGTCTGACGAAGCGGGAGGCTCGCTGCATATGGCCTTGGGCGCCCGGGTTGAGATGTCTCACTGATACTGAGGCATCACTCACCTGGCTGTTGATTCAAGGAGCCCTCTGGGTCACCAAAAGACTTCGTTCAGAGGGTTTGGCTAAGTTGCCAAACTGCGTTCGCTGCGGTGAGAACGTTGAGACCCGAGGTCACGCCTTCTTTCATTGTAGTGTTGTAGCTCCGTTGTGCAAGTTTGTTGAAGGCATCATGGTTCGCATGCTGCGCGGAAAGTTCTTTGTCCTCGAAGCCAGTTCAGTTTGTAGCAATATAGTACCGCCGTTGACTAAGAATGAGCACTATGTGTCCCATTAGTTACTGGGGGTTATGCGAGTCGTGATATGGACGACGCGACAGGACGGAATTTCATTGGGTCAAGAAGTTTACCACTTCTCAACTGATCTTGTTCTTTAAGCATCAGCTTAAAATCAAGATTAGGACGGAAAGGAAGCGTCTCCATCCATTGGAATTTGTCGAAAGGTGGGTGAATCTTGCGCGTCTCTGCCGAGTGAAAGGTGCTGACAGAGTGTTTTTTTTATCCCGGTTAGGCTTTAAGAATATTGCGATTACTGGGTTGAACATTGGCAACCCTTCCTGTTTATAGGTTAGTGTAGGTCGTTTTTTTTTGGGGGGGGGTTCTCCCTCGTCTTTCAAGTTAACTTAGCTAGGGTATGTATGATCATTGGCCCCTTTTTTTTCTAGCCCTATTTTTTTTTCTTTTTGTTTAATTCCCCATCCCTCCCATCGTTAGGTGGATAGTGACATCAGTTCTCTGGTGTGTATGTTTCGAGTGTGCTTTACGTATTTGTGGCTGTTATTACTAACATTATTTGGTTTAGTTTCTGTATATAGTTTTTTTACACATTGTAATTATTCATTGGGGATTTTTAGATTTTTAAATTGATATTGTATACCTACCCCCATATACTGAATTGTATATATGGGGACTATTTAGGACTTCATTGAGTTTCTGAGGCATTATGGTGTATGAGGTAAGAATGGTAAGTAAGAATGGGTTGTTTTGGTGAAAGGAATATTGTTTGCGTGATTGGGTCAGTGTTTGTGGCTAGCTAAGTTTAATATTAAGACAGAAGATGGCCATCCTTTTCCTCTCTCCTCTTTTTGGGCTTGTGCCGTATTTGTACTTTTGTGCAATAAATATTAACGATGATATAGACTGCTAAGCTTTATTGCCGGTTTCCTTAAGTGGATTACTGTGTTTTGGTTCTGCTTGAATTGAATTGCGAAGTTTTTTACTTTTTATTTTCTGAAACCGTTTTGAATTTTTCCGTTTTTCCTTTCTTTTCATTTCTGCCTATTTATTTGTGCATTTTGTTCTTTTCTTTTTGTTTATTTTCCTTCTTGTATTTTTGCCCCCCCCCCCCCGGGTTTTATTTTGCATTACCTTTTCTGTATTTATTTGTTTGAATTGTTTATTATCTTTGGTTGTCCACGTCCTTGTTCTGTTTTTATTTTGTTTCTTCTTAACTTTTTTCGTTGTAAAATAATTTAAAAAAGAAAAAGAAGTAACCGGTTATTTTTTTTCCCGTGGTGGTTTCCTAAGCCACCATGGACAAGGACGATAATTCCAATACAAAACCGCCGGTGTCTTCAGCAACAAAGGCCTGGTGCGAGAATAGGCCAATGAAAAAAAAGTACTACGCAGAACAAAGGAGCAAATTTGATGATATTTTCAAGGAGAATGAATTCTTTACTATCCCCGAATCATTACAGGCTGGGAATACTAGAATAGTATCCCTGCTGACTTCCGACGTAAAAAATCGTAAATTAATTGAGGTCAACAGGGAAACCATGGAAATGCCATCCTAAACCCCAAGTTAGACAGGGGACGGTGAGCTAGTGGGAGAAGCGTGGATCGTAGCCTGATTGATCTGATCAAAGAGTTTGGTCTCGTTGATAGATACCGGGTCGATCACCTCGTGGGTGGGGGGAATGTGGACGTGGGACCTTAATTGGCCGTCTACCCGGGTGGTTAGCTACCTGGATAAAATGTTAGAAGAGCCGACGTAGACTTTTTAGATTGTCCCACCTTCCACTGGGTAGGCTATTCTGACCACAAACGAGTTTGTGCCCGGATGGCGTTAGATCGTAGGCCTAGAATGGCTAGCTACTGGAAATTCAATCTGTCTTTACTGGACAGGTGTGACTTCCAGGAACAGCTAACTAGCCTTGTGCAGCGGGAGCTAGTGGGGGCGGTTATCGGGAATAGGTGGTGGGAGAGGCTTAAGAATAGGATTAGGTCCTTCACCACTGAGTTGGCAAACGGCTCGAACTAAATAATGCTAACAAGGTGAAGGCTCTTAAAGATAGTTTTCCCAGGCGGTGGCTGGGCGGGATCCTTTAGAGATAGCCTTAGCTAGGGAGGCCCTGGAGCATTTGACTAGCGAGCGCTACATGTGCCACTTAATTAGACGTAGGTTAAGCAAGATGTCTTCTGAATCAGTGAACATGGGCGCAGAACTGCGCAAGGAAGAGATCCGTGAAGTCAAAATTCAGGAGGGGCATACTCTTAGGGCCACTGCCATTGCGAGGCGTTTCGGCGGCATTTCGAGAGCCGGTTTACCAAGGAGCCTGGTCTCCACAGCGAGGATTTTCGTAGTTATTTGGTTGACTTTCCTCGGCTTTCACCGACTGATGCATCTAGCTGCGAGGGGGAGATCACGCGACATTAAAGAAGGTTGGTTAGAGGGTGTAAAAGACAACGATGAGACCGCGCTGACCAACTTGGATCAGTCCAAGGTATTTGATAAGGTTGACCATCACTATTTTGCTGTTGTCCCGCAGGCCACCGGATTCGAACCCGACTTCTGCCGCTCGATTAACCTGCTGTATAGCTCCCTCAGTGCTGTGGTACGGGAAGCTGTTGGGTGCTTTTGCGTTGTCCCGGTCGGTTTGTCAGTTGTCTACTGTCGCCCCTACTCTACGCGTTGGCGTTGGGCCTCTCCTTCGCAGTCTAAGGGACAGGGCGTACAGTCCGGCCATACGTAGAATTAGGAGCGGCTCAAACCAGTGTTTCTGAGTACGCCGATGATGCAATTACTTTCGTGTCGTCCCGCAGCGATATTGAGCACTTGATCGGTACGAAAATAAAGGGGGTCAATCTTCCGGGACCTTTTGGTTAGACGGAATATCCTGTCTGCTTTCTTGCAGCCGACCTCCAGCTGGAGAAAAATTGGTCAGAAGTACAGGCGAAAGTCAGCGCGGCCAGTGAGACTTGGCGTCGACGGAGGTTGTCCGTGAAGGGCAGGACGGAGGCGTGTGCCACTTACGTCTTTCCTATTGTCCTTTACGCCTTTTCGGTACTTCCTCTCTGTAAGGACCATAAGAAGGCGCTCGAGCGATTGCTGTCCTCCATTTTATGGAGGGGACACAGTCATACGGTCGACAGAGAAGTCTGTGCACAACGTCCGTGTCATGAGGGGTTGGGAATGCCGTACTTGGCGAGCCACAAACTCACCTCGAGGTTGGCTTTCCTACGCCACGCATTGACAGGAAATTCGATTATGGCGGGGATTGTAAGGTACGCCTTCCCTTTCCTTATTATCAATCCTCCTATCTCTCTGTCCAGTGACCTTTTTCGGCCTAGGAAGGTCTTCTATCGTCAACTAGTGGAGGGGGCGCGAAGGATCTACTACGTGAGCGGCTCGACTTGTCGGAGGAGGAGTTTTACTCGTTCTGGTCCTTGGCGCCAGCGTCGGATTATCTCAGTAACCCTGAGTTTTCGCCTACCTGGCGACTGGTTCGGAATAGGCTATCGCTCAATGACAAGGCCTTGATAGAGGGCTTGGCGAATTTAACACACTATCACTATATTTTCTCCTTTCCCTCTCACTTAGCGAGAGAGCTTCTTGATTCTGTCGTAGGGCAGAATACAGCGGACTCTCGTTTTTAAGTGTTTGACGGGTCCTACTAACATCAGTTATATTTATTTTTGCTTCGATATTTTGTTTGTTTATGGGTTCATCTCCCTCCCCTCTCATTTTCATTTATCCATAAATTTTTATGTATAAATTTTATTATCATCAAATTTTTATGTCACGGGGCGCCTTTTTTGTAGATCCCCCAGAGAGGATGCGGTATATATAGGATTGATTGGGGATATACGAGTTTTTGTGGTTAATGCACAAATTGTAATGAGTGAATGGGTCGTGTATCGGATTAGCTAGGTATAGTATAGTCAGTGAAGACCAGCCTCAAGCTCTTCTCCCAGCAGGCCATGTGCCATAATTGTATATTTTATGTAATAAATATGATATAGACTGTTCTACCGAGACTGTGACTGTTCGCAGCTTCTGTCGAACTCTCTGCCTTGGGAAGAGAGGAACCCGAATGTGCCGAAGGGCAGAGCTTCGTCCAGGGAGGTAAACAGACCCAAACTCGTTTATGCGGGTTCTACGGGGAAATTTTGGCCGAGCCTACGTTAAACTCAGCCTTGTGCCACATATAAAACCCTCCTGTGGGGATTGCTAAATATAACGATACACACTCCCAAGTAGTGTAACCCACTTCCGTTGTATTTTCTGTTCAATACACTATTTATCAGCAACCTTTTTTTTTTATTTCTTAACCAATTACTTGGTCACAACATTTTGGCAACGAAGGACTCGAAAAAGAATTGTTCAAGTCAAGCAGACTTATTGTTGGGTGAAGTAAAAAAAATAATTTTTTGTACCACCGAAGTAAAATGGATGAATTTAAAAGGGCAATGCTAGAGTTTTTAAAACACTAGCAGGAACCGCAACTCCTGTTAGAAAATAAAGTTCAAGAAAAACAAGAGAAATTCCAACGAGAACAAGCAGAATTGCGTTTGCAAAATGAACAAGAAAATAAAAAACTGTACATAGAAATTCTGGTTAGAGAACAGAAGCTTGAGGAATTGCTACTTAAAACACATAATGAGCAAATATCCAATAACATACAATATAATGATACCGAGAACGCATTCTCTCTAAATGCTATATGGGGTGCTATTGTAAACTTCACGTACGCACCTAAAAATGAAATTACGTTTGCGTCGTAGTTTAAACGTTACGCTTTAGGATCGGCGAAAAGGTTTTTTTTTCGTGTTTTGGGGAACAACAAAGCTCACTGGGAGATAGGTATAATTGACAAACAAATTGGCAACATGATGTACATGGTTCAAGGATCAAAGTTTGTACATATACGTCATGTTAACCAAATCAGAAGAAGGTATGAAAGTATAATCGAAAGTGATGCCATAGAAGATGACACCATGGACGTCATTTTTGACACATTCGAGGTTCCATTACCACAATCGGTACCAGAGTTCAGAAGGCCCAAATGGAAAAGGAAGTAAATAATAATAATAAAGTAGTAGGAAAAGTAAGCCTCGGTGATATAGACTGTTCTACTGAGGGTGTTCGCAGCTCCTGTCGAACTCTCTGCCTTGGGCTGTGACGAAGGGTAGAGTTTCTTCCGGGGAGGTAGACAGACCCGAACCTTTTATGTGAGTTCTACGCGGATTTTTTGGCCGAACCTACTGTCTCGGATGACCCACGTTAAACTCGGGGGGGAATCACTGAATATAACGGTGATATATACTGAACGCTGATCATCCGATATACACTATCATAGTGGTATTCTACTTCTATGTGGTCTGAATTCCTTTGTCCACATTCCCCACATGTTGGGCTAATCATCAGCTATACCTATGATGTCCAAATTTTTGGCACTTGAAGCACCTTACTGGAGCATGAATATATTGTTCCACTGGCTGAATATTGTACCAAACTTTTATTTTTCTAGGGATTTGAAGGTTGACAAAAGGAAAGATATACGTGTCTGTTGTCATGGCTTCCCCTTTTCTTTTTCTTGTGATTCTATAGCTTCCTAAGACAGATGTGATTACTTCAGGTGCGACCAGAGACAACTCTCTGCTTCCCTTACAAGAGTTCAGTGATTCGTGGGGGAAGATTTTTATTTTGAGTTTATGAAAAGTTTATTAATCCAACTGGATAGCACTTTTTCAATAAAGGAAAGGCCAAGTTTTGCTAGAGGAGTTTCATCTAGCGACGCGAGCAGGAGAAATCTTGGAAATCTTTTTCAAAATCAGAATCTGAAAGATATCGTTTGGGTTTTTTGTTTTGGTTATTCATAATTTGGATGTAGTAAAATTCGCGGCCTGTGATTCCCATCTAACTCGGAGCCCGACATTGGGACGTGTCAAGGGGGAAAACCAGTCGCCTTGACAGGTCAGGTTACACAAACGACTATACTCGTATTCGAGAGACTCTGAGCACCCGTTAAACCCGTTATCTTAAGTGCGCGAACAAGTATGTTTACAACCATGCCTAAGTCTAAATCTATTCGAACCGGATGACCCTCATCCATCGCCTTCTAACGCCTATAAATTGGATGGAGATGGTATTTTATCCTGATAATTATTTGTGTTATTGTATTCTGTTATAAAGTACTACATAAATTGATATAGTTATAGGCGCTAGGGCTTAGCATGACCAGCCGATTGATCAGATCGGGTCTCTTTGACCGCCCATCTAGTCCAAGTAAGGGCCAAAGTGATGTGTTGTGAATCAGAAGTATCTAATCCTGACTCCTGAAGCCCTCAACCACCAGGATCCCGTCTCCAGACATTATGGGTCGCCACCCACGGCAAACAGGTAACCTCATTGTGGTGAGGGTACTCTGCAGAGGTGCAGTCGGAGTATTCTGAGGCCCCAGCCAACAGTGCAGCTTGTTTTTGTTTGTTAATGTGTGCGCATGCTTGTTTCTCACGTTGTTTGGTCACCAATTTTGTTGCACATTTGAATCAACCCACAACAAAGAAAAATGTGAGAAAGGTATTTAAATATAAAAATATAAAATATTTTTATTTTCGTGTTTTTACAATTAAATGTTTCTCAGTGTACATGATTGTTAAAGTTCTTATGTAAAAGTTCCTTTTTGTCGTTGTTTGTTAAAATGAAAAGAAATGTAGTTTCTTTGTGAGGTAAAGGTGGAAGTGAGGAGGAAATGTGTAACTGTCACATAGCTTGGTGAGGAACACCGGTGAATGATTAAGGGAATCTTTCTGAACCCATGCGCGTTGTATGTTGCCGTATATTGCCGTTCTTTCGCCTTACCGGTTTTAACAAAAGGATCACGGTGCATGTTTTTTTCTTGTCGATGGCAGCGCGACCCAGCGGTTGAAAAAATGTCAAATATTTATTTGCAAAGAATTAATTTATTAACCAGAAGGATGCGCGGATCCTCCAGCTCGGAAACATTTTTTTGTCATTTGATGATTGACTATCTTGGTGTTTATTTCTGTCTTCGATCCACAGAAGTACAGAACGTTCTTTTCCGGCCCTGAGAATACATTCTCTAATACTATCTTGTTTTAACGGAGATAGGACTAACAGTTTTATCAATATTTGATATTTTAGGCAAGCTAACACTAACTGACCTAATCTGTGATGCAGTTGGATAACCGCTGATATCATATGAACATTGACTTAAATCAAAAAAGTTTTATTTTGCTGCAGTTGTTATTATCCGTTCAGTTTCATCATGAACGTCTGTTTTTTTGTCTGCATACCATTTTTCGTTTATGATATAACTAGACATATCTTGGAAGCATATAATATTGGATATCTGCGAAAAGAAATATTCCACAGATTTTTTCTTCAATTTATCTTTCGTCTATTTGGTACTGTGCAACAATATTTAACATAGCGTACGGACGAAAAGGTTTTAAAACAAAACGATTTTAAATTTTTGTCAGAAAGAGAATTATTTTCCCAGGAATAGATGTATGAATTTTGTTGAAAAAAAAAAGTTACACAACGTGACTTTGATAGATACAGCGAGCAGGTGCAGGATCAGAGGCCAGTGGTTAAGGTAGTCTGTTGAAAGATGTCCGGCTTGACTACAGACTGAGAAATTTTGGCCGACAAATTTCCCAGAGAAAGAAAAAATTAAAAATTATAATTGTAAACAGAATAAAGGCAGGAGATGACGTCAGAAAGGCTGACATCATATAATCGCTCCTCTCAAAAGAGGAGGGGATCTATCAAAAATTGGAAATGTGAAATAGAAAACGAAAGAAAACGGTTGGTTGAATTTTGGGAGATTTGCATAAAACCCACCTATTCGCCCGCACCACACCAGTTGAAAGGGACACCCATAAATACAAGTGCCCACGTGAGCCAAAGTTAGTTGGGGTCTGTTAGTCGGAGAAGTTGGAGTTGGATTTGTAGAGAGTTGGGGTCCGTTAGTCGGAGGAGTTGGATTTGGGGTTAGTTACCGTTGGAGTTTGCAGTCGGAGGCGGTCGGAGGAGTTAAGAGATTTATGATATAATGCTGCTTGCCAACCTGAGGAAGATAATAATAATAATAATAATAATAATAATCTGCTGATGAAGAAAAACAACGAATAACCTTGTGCTGTCCGTGAAAGTACAAAGCACAGTACTTTGAAGTTAAAACCAGTCGTCACTGAAGAAAAAAAAACTCAGACAAAATAACCTTGTGCCATCCGTGAAAGTACTTGAAGATTCTTCAAAGAAGCTACCCGCAAGTTTCGTTCCGTCGCCAGTTATTAGAACGGCTTGGGAAAAGAAAAAAAAGAACAAAGAAAGAATAAATATTTTTTTATTCTCATATAAACATCATATCGTGACTTATTCGGGTGTCGTCCATTTTATTTTTCAATTTTGTATGTACGTGTTCAACTTCTTAGTTTAGCGTGGTTAAGATACCCCAGTGGAAATTCGGCTTGAACCTCTTAAGATCAAAATCACAACGTGGATAAGAGAGGTCACAGTTGAAGAGATCAACTTTGAAACCAGCTGCTGTGTCAAACGCCATCAACGACCGACGTGTGGGCTGACGGCTTGTTCACTGATACCGGGATCGATCCTGACCAACCGAGCAGACCGGGACCCGGAACGCCATACCTGGTGACCGAAGCAGACCAGACCCGGAACGCCGTCTCATAATTGGTCGCCGCGGGCAGGCTGTGCCCGGAATCTGTCATATTTGCCGGCTGTGACCAGGCCCTGAACACCGTCAGTACAACTGCCAGCATGTTTTTTTTTTCTCTTGCTATCAAGATCTGACGACTGCTTTAATATTTTACAAGTATGAACAGGTCTCCTCAATATAAAATTCAGCATCAACATCAATTTTGGTTTCAGTTCTCGTGCCATTTTAAAGAGTAAGAATTTTCAAATGAAAACTGGTTTTACATTCAACTTGAACAAAATCGATGTAACTGAGACATCGCCATTGTACTTACTTCACTCTGTGTTATCTCTGTGCCTCTCAAGCTTTTGCTTACATTTTTCCAGAATTTTTGTCGTGATAATATTAGAACAGTCTCATCAAAATTTATCTCATATTTTTTCGGCAAAATTCACATATTTTCATGTACTGCAAGGGACAATTTCCTTAATAATAAACGAAATTTCTTTTCATCATTCCAATGCGAACAATCCCTTTTGAAGATCCATTCGTATCTTCTATAATAAGCTGGAAAAGTTATCCCTTCGTCTGGATTGTATACAAATTCACTGATTGAATCTGGAGTAAATGAGTCTGAAGCTTTCCTGCCATCATTTTGGTAAACAACTCAAAAACTTCTGTTGCTGTAATTGCTGTTCAGTTTGATGTTTTTATTGCTGCAAGTGTTGTTCTTGTTGTAATTTTTGTTGTTGTAACTGTAGTTCTTGTTTTCGTTTCTGCAGCGCCAATGATAGCTTTTCAACCATGATAGCTTTTAGTTCTTCTATTTTGCTGAGCTCCGCTGAACGAATCCTCGTGTAAGCTGAAAGAATCCTTGCGAATCCTTGTTGCCAATTTTGTGATGTCAACGAACACTCGTTGCCACTTTTGTAATGCCAATACTCGTTGTCACGTTCGTAATGCTCGTTGTAGTAGAGACTACAGATACAACTATAGTACGTCATTGAACAATGCTAGTCTCAGACGCCTTCGAATATCGCTTGCACTAACAGTACTTGCTCGATAATACTCGCTCAAACAGTAATCCGTATAGTGACCCGAATAGAGAAACAGAACAGTGAATATTGTAGAGAATAGCGATCCGAATAGTAATAGAGGATAGAGTAGAAATACAGATCGTTAGTCGTCAGCTACTTCCTACATGTATGCGTTTCCTCTATGGTCACGTGGTCTACTTAATTCAACAATGGGATCGCCTGTGTTTGCCCACTGGCGATCTATGTTCAAACTCAAGTATCAGCAGCGACACTTTATTCCTATATAACAATATATTTATGAGATGTGTGTCTGGTTCTTTTTATTGGGGATCTAGGTTTGAAATTCGTTCTGATCTACAGACTCTATGTTTGATTCGTGCGTGTGCTCCATAGTTTCTTTCCTACTGTGTTCGCTTTCCCCATCAGAAGCACTCATCCTTTCCTCCCTCTCAGGTTCCTCTTCATTTTTACTTAGTTGTCAATTCTAAATCTTATTCTGTCCATTTGTTGTTATTATAGCCGTATTGTGCCCCTTTTGTACAATAAAGTTCATTTTTTCGGTAATTTCACCCCAATCAATACAGGAAAGATGGTGTCAAAAATTTAAAACCATTTATGCTGGAATATGTGACAAAAAAAAAACAAAAAAAAACAATATTAAAATCATAAATACATAGGCTCATGTAAATATGGCGGTGTCAGTCAGAACAGAAATTACTGTGCCGCATTTCACAAGACATGCAGAAAATTCAAGAAGGAAGAAAATTTTATGAATATATACAGATTTCGTAAATCTGTACACAAGATAAAAACCTCTCCAGACGACGACTCAAACAATAAAGGATATTCAATAGATCTTCAAACAGTAAAGGATATTCAATAGACCTTCAAGCAATAAGGGATATTCAATCTATATCTATAATTCTTAAAATGTGTGTGCGTATGTATGTGTGAATCAAAGTTTTTTATGCGTTTCCACAGTTTTCATCCGATTACAATGAATTTTTTTTGTTTGATAGATAATTCTTCAGTGCCGGTTTTGAGTTCAACTTGTCTGGAAAAATTACAGCCTTGAAGGTGAAAAATCGAAAAATTAATTTTTTACATTTTACAAAAATCAAAGGCAAAATTTACTGACTGTAAAAAATCTAACGCAAAAGATTATTAGGATTATAAAAAAAAATTATATAAATAAAAATTATTGTATATTATTATTATGACGGTCCATGGCAGAGGTTCCTTCCTTGCAAGATTGAGAACGCAAAAACGTCCCTTTTCAGCCCCACTTCAAATTGTTAATCCCCCTCCCCATTTGGGGATGTGCCTCAGTTGCACCCAATTGTTGTTACTAATATTTATTTTCCAGTGGGCTGACTTTAAACTTGAACTGCTTCAACTGAACGGCAAAAATTCCCAATAATGAAACACCCGGTCAAAGACGGGTTATACTGCTAGTATATATATAATTTTCAAAATGTGTGTGTGTGTGTGTGTGTGTGTGTGTGATCAGATGGTGTTTATGCGTTTCCCCTGTTTTCATCCAATTTCGATTAAATTTTTTTGTTTGATAGATAATTCTTCCGTGCCGGTTTTGAGCCCAAATTGTTGGCGACAATGGCACTCCACTACTTCCTGTCCATTATAACTCTAAGTAACGTATTTCTATTTATTATCTGTTCTTGGATATATTTCTTTCATAAAAACTTTAATAAATAAATATAAATAGTTTAAATTATTACAATAATATTATCTATAATTCTCAAAATGTGTGTGTATGTATGTGTGTCTATGTGTGTGTGAGATCGGATGATGTTTCCACAGTTTTCATTCGATTTCGATGAAATATTTTTTTGTTTGATAGATATTCTTCAGTGCCAGTTTTTAGTCCAAAATGGCTGGAAAAAAGTAGAACCTTGAAGGTGATAAATGGAAAAAACTGAATTTTACACTTTGCGCAAAAATCAAAGGCAAAATTTAATTTACTTTTTCACACATAACCTTTCAATCCTAGCTCATGCTGTGTGGGCGTGATTCACACCTCCACACGTTGCCCATCGGTTGCTGCTGACCTTGATAATTAGCGCGTGCAGCAACGTGTGTACGTGTGGTATCCACTTAATTACAAAAGTACCCGATAAATTATAAAAAGCTCAGGGAAACTACTGCAAACTCAACAAATACGATATAATTTTTTATGAATAAATAAGCCGAAATTTATGCTTGTATAGAAACATAAAATCTGATGGGCACGGTATCTCATATACATGAATAGCGAATAATTATTTTACGTTAATATTATTGACTCTTTTCAGTATTAATAACAAAGTTGGAATTAAACATTTTCCCATGAAAATGTCTTCAAATAGTAATAAGTTTCAAATTATACTGAAGAAATTGTCTTCATTTATAATTATATTAATTAAATGACTTAACGCTTCTGATTTCAAATACGACGTACAAATAGAAAAGTTCTCTGAACTGAATATTTTCAAAAGTACTGGAAATAAAAGTTGTCAGTGCGCCAAGCAAAAATATACGGAGAAAAAAAAATCAGTATGTTAAAGTTTAAAAAATATTCGAACAAAGACTCTAAATTTCAGTAATCATTAGTCATCTAACTTTTCAGATTTCTTCGAAAATTCGGAATTATTCTGATAAAATATCTAATAAGGTTAATACTACACGTGATTAAATAACAAATCTTTCTACTGCATTAACAGCAAGCGTGACGCTCATGACACATGGATGATTAATCATTTAATTTCATTAATTAGTGCGATGAAATCAAGTAATATCGATTAATTAATCCCAGTATTAGGAATTAACATAGCGTGGAGTAAACCTGGGCGCCTGCTTTTTGGCAAATATAGCAAAAAAAATATGGGTGGGTGATTAAAACTGTAAGATTAAGATGAGAGCAAATTATCAATGACACTGACTTTGAGGTGTTGGTAAAGTTTTTAACAAATTATATCCTGAGCCAAGAATTTAAGACATAATTCCACAATCTTTTGATGACAAAGATGAAAAATGAACTAACTTATAGGGCATCTAAATTATGATTGGATGCACAATGGATTTATTAACTTTAAAATTAATCATTCAGCTATGATATAAAATTAAGGTGATCTCGCTAAGAGATTCTGGCTAAAGTTCAATTACCCTGTAAGATTAACTTCCAAACTTGTTCTGACAAAAATCAACCGAAACATTTTCATGGAACTTTGTTTCAGTTTAAGGTAACGTTTTCAAATAGTGTGTGTGTGTGTGCGTGTGTACATTTTTTTTTTGTTTCAGGTATAATACCTTTTTAGGATTTTTCTACAGTTCTGTCACTACAAGCAAATACAGCCATATCGGAAAGCTCACACAAGCACTTTCACAATTCCCTTGGACTTTCGATTCCCTCAAACATTTTCCTCTCACCAAAATGTCACATATACACTACTCAGTCATTCTGCAAATATACAAAAGTTCCTCTATAAAGTCGTAACTAATCCCACATATACAATTCTTGTGGGACCAGTGTACAATAACAACAATTATATACAATTAAAATATTCCAATTGTTTATTTACAATGTAATAACATTTTTAAAAAGTTAGTATGAGAAACCCAACGATTTAACCGTGGCAGTTAACTAACCAAAAATCATCCGGGTTTAAAATAATAAAAGATAATTTCTCACACAATCACTCACACATTCAAGTGAGAAAAACATACGAAATCGATCTATTACCTAATGGGAAAGGGTGGGGAAATTAAACTAAAGAAAAGGGGGAAAAGATAAAGTTAGCTAGGTAAGTAAAGATAGAACAGTTTACACCCGCAGATTAAACAAAGGTACTCCGGATTGATATACACCTGATGAACGACCAAAACATTGTGATAATAACAACAAAAATAATAGTTTAAATGTAAATATTATAAATAAAAAAAACAGTTATCAAATAAAAAGAAAACAACCTAATCTAACTTAATATAATCCAGAGACACAAAAGCATCCAAGAAACACCTTAAACCTCACCATTCACTCAACACACGCGTGCAACAGGTACTTATCCTTCGTCAAAGCGAACCAACTGTGGAATCACTACGAAAGTCCTCTCAATTATCAAGTCTTTCCTCTCAGTTCTATGAAGTTCATCGTTAATAGTTAGTCCCTTAGAACACTTTCTGATCCTTAGTAAATATGATGATACGACAGTGTATATCCAAATATCTTAATGACTTGTGTCTGGCAACTGATCTCTCTTCTAACCTAGCTCTCATTAGCTCAATGTGGTGTTATGATTTAATACATTCAAAACTAAACTCATAAAATTCCATCACCACCAAGCAAACCTTAAACTTTGAGTGACCTTTAATAAAAAATATTATAATGTCAAATAAGCAAAGGAACACTTAGTTTGTATTCTTGTTTTGAGCGCGTTACCACAAACAGAATTGTCCTAGAGGAAAAATAAATCTCTACGCAGTATGTCAACTATCTTGCACACGTAAAAGTAAAGCCGGTCCAATGAATTCTGCCCAATCACCACAGGGCTTGCATTCTGACAAAATTATTAGTGTCGCTGAAGAGAGCTTCTGGCGATACAGCAGACATCCGCAACACCGACCAGGTGAGTGGTGTCTCGTCATCGTTACTGAAACATTTCAAGTCGGTGATAATTGAGGCAAAGACAAAATAAAAGAAACGGGGTTCAGGATAACAGAAGATATCGATTGCATTTCATTTTTTGAAGACTGTAGGTGGCAGGGAAATAAGACATCGTTAGGGAGTTTCACAGGCGAAAAGCGCAAGAAAATAAACTATTAGAATAAAATAGGCGGTTACATCTAGCTAGGTCAACGGTAAAACGGAGACTTATTTGCCAATCTAGTAGCACGCTTAAATTCATGGGAAAAGCTTTTCAGAACAGTTGTCATGAAAATATTTGTAGAAAATACAGAGGGAAGCCATGTCACGACGGCGAGAAAGTGACTGAAGTCGAGATGTCATGTCGGGATCGATTACATTAGAAACTCTTCTCCGAATTTTGCTAAGAATCTATATATATATATATAGTCTGGGCACCAGATCAAATATGGCTGCAGTATTCGACGCACGGACGAATGGTAGATTTATAAATGTGCAAGATGCATTCTAACGGGAAAAATTGTCTGGCATGACGCAGTGAACCAACTTTCCTATTGGTAAACATAGGAATTGATTCAATATAATCATTCCACTTCATGTCAGTGTAAAACATGAGTCCAAGAAGGCACAGATTGCTACACTCCTTGAGTTTAGCATCAGCCATGTCAATGACCATCAGAAAAGGTTCTCTGTGGCGATTGTTGTTTTGGAGGCGTTGAAATTAACAAGTCCCGCACTTAACCACTGATTGGATTTTCTTTTCCAGAGCAGTTACCAGATTTACTTTGTCGGATCTGTCGAACTAAGAGAGGAGGTAATAGCTGTGTCATCTGTATAAAGTTGATAAATGGTGACACCGCATTAATGTTTTCGAAGCCAACGCTTCGAGACATTATCTTCATTACACAATTTGTTAGTAATGATTGGATAAAGCCAAATCTTCATATAGAAACACCGTAACCTTTAAGCATGGCAAACCTTATTGATCACCTTTAAGATAGCTGAGTCCACAGCTCGAGCTTCGTCGTTCTTGTCGATAGACAAGTTCAGTAATGGCCGTGAACACATCGGCGGTAGATTTGGAGAAACGGAGTCATATTGTTTTATCTGAAAGGAGACCGTAGTAAGATGCGTAACCAACTTGGAGTTGATTAGAGCTTCGATTACTTTGTTAAAAAGAAGAGGCTAATCAGGCAATAATTTAAGGGGCTAGAAGGTTCCCAAGGTTCTTAAAAACATGAACTACAGAGGAACTACTGGGAAGCAAAAAGTAGCGAGGCATTTACTGTGAAGTTTGGAAAGAACAGATGTCAAGAACACATTTCATTGGGACAATTGCAGGGGAACCGTAAAATTCGCTAGTTTAGAAATGATAACAAAAACCATGAACCGAGTTATGTGCATTTCACTCAGTAGAGACTCTGCTTATGAGGCAGAGATACTCCAGATGTGTCGAGAATGAGTTGGAAGAGTATTTCCGAGCAAAGCACTCTGCATCGGACCATATGTGACAGCAATATTGAAAGCATGGGCGAATGGTAAGACTTATAGATATGTAAAATAGATTGTGGACATAAAAATTGTCTAGCACGATACAGTGAATCAACTTTCTTAGGAGCTCACCTAGCAATAGATTCAATGTAGTCTTTCCACTTCATGTCAACCGAAAACGTTAGCCCGAGGAGAAGGTGCAACGAGTTACTCTCCTGGGGGCCAGTATCAGCTATGCTGATGGAGGGCAGAAAGGGGTCTCTCAGATTATTAATAGAGAGAGATTTATTTTTGCAGGTGTTAACGTTAACATGCCATCCTTTGCCCCAGTTACGAAAAGACTGAAGGTCGTTTTTGACACCAGCCTCTAATCTGACCTTGTCTAACTGGTTAGACATAATAACTATGTATGTGTTCATATACATGTACAGATGCAAGAGATGTGTGTAGCTGTGTATGTACAAAAGCATGTAAGTGTATTTCAATCTTTGTCTGTGTATACATACAACTGCTTTTCATTTTGTGAGGATTGTTGTTGTTTTCTATTCGTATGTACACTGCATGTTTGTCTTTTTCGTCTTTCTTTACGTTTATTCGGGTATCAGGATTATTAACTGTTTTATTAGCTTTAACTTGTAGTAACTAATCTAAAATTTACTAATTCATTAAAGTGCCATTACCCATTTTAACTTGTCGATTTGGGGACCATTATAATTATCAATTTAAATCAGCATCTTCATATTTGACGCGCCAATCACAATCCTAGGCATTAATATATATATATATATATATATAT
This sequence comes from Acanthosepion lycidas, assembly GCA_963932145.1. Taxonomy (NCBI): domain Eukaryota; kingdom Metazoa; phylum Mollusca; class Cephalopoda; order Sepiida; family Sepiidae; genus Acanthosepion; species Acanthosepion lycidas. The sequence continues at coordinate 10,894 of CAWVQA010000585.1, read as the reverse complement.
ATATATATATATATATATATATATGTGTGTGTGTGTGTGTGTGTGTGTGTGTTATATTTAATGAAGCTTGCATGAAAGAATAATTGATGCCTAAATACACTATATATATATATATATATATATATATATATATATATATATATATATATATATATATATATATAATGAAAAACAAATACTTAAAATACCATAGATGATATTTATCTCACTGAAGTCGATAAAAAACGGCTTCAAATCTTCAAACCTGTAAACCAAATGCAAATGGAAAAATTCACCCCAGGTATAAAAATTAAGAATACTGATTTCATATTGAGAAAGTGGGGGAAAGAAAAATGTAACTTTATTATCGTGTAGGAAGGGGGCGAAGGAAATGGCGTCCATACATGAATTGACAGTGAGACCAAAAGAGTTTGTTTCAGTTGTATTAACTGACATTAGGACCCGTGGTGACCTAATTTAACATCCGAGTTGTGGACATAAGTCATTACATGAAATGGCAGTTCAGAATACATAAATTTAAGGAAAGTAAAGGGTAAATTAGAGTTAAAAAAAACATTTTAGTGTCAAATCGAAATTCTATTTGGATCTTTCTTCGGTCAAGATTGTGGCACACATGTATTCAACGTAAAAAAAAATACTGTTATAATTTATATTAAAAATTGTAGTTGGTTAAGAACATTCAAAAAGTATTCAAAAAATATTCAGAACCTGGCTAAAGATTTCAATTTAAACGTAAAAAATTCTATTCAAATTAAAATTATATGTGTGTGGGTGGGTGTTTTCTAATATAAAATTATCCATGAGATTCTCCATAGATAATTAATAAAAGCATTAAGATATACAGAAGAAAATATATATAGAAAAAAATATCTATATCTATAAAGAAAAATTAGATATATTATAGTATATAAAATAAGCAATAGTCCCAAAACTTTTATAATCTAAATAAAGTTATTAAAGTTTAATGGCATAAGAAGAGTCTTTATGAATTAAGTAAGGTTAATAGGATCCGAATTAACTATCTAGTATATCTCTACTAAGGTTAAAACTTCACAGATTTAAGTTCAATAAGTATCCGTACCTGTAACTATACGAGAAACTTTTTATATAAATTAACATGTACGATCCGAATTGGTCAGACATATTTAACCACTCCCTATTCTTTGTATATACATTGCATTAATGACAGTCACAATGGAAACATCAGATTTCTAAAAAAGCAAACAAATAATAAATACATAATTAACATCAATACAAAATATGAGCACTATACATGTGTATATCTATATCTACACATACTCATATATACAATATCCACAATATACAGATCCATAACCATCTACACACTCATCCAATTATATAGTTATATATGGATCTATCAAGTAACACAATAACCCCTTAAATCAATGATCATAGCTCAACAATGTATAAATTTATATGCAGAGCAAAGACTTAATTATTCATCATATAATCGGTTATAAATTTATTTCAAAAGATATGAGTGTGTGTGATATATATATATATATATATATATATATATATATATATATATATATATATATATATATATATATATTAAAGACATTTTTTATGTTTAACGTTCTTTTTATAGATACAAGTATTTAAGTAAATGCGCTGTTTATAATAAACAGTATTAAATAACATTTCCCGGCCTGAATGTCCGAGAAATTTTCATAGAAAATATTCGTCCTTTGACAGGATTTCTCGGACATTCAGGCCGGTAAATGTTATTTAATACTGTTTATTATAAACAGAGCATTTACTTAAATACTTGTATTGTATCTATAAAAAGAACGTTAAACATAAAAAAATGTCTTTAATAAATAAATTGTCGGACTTTGTCCATTTCTTATATATATATATATATATATATATATATATATATATATATATATATATATATATATATGCCTCCTCAGACCGACTACATATATAAATTCAGCCAGGTAAAAAAAATAAATAAATAAACAATAAAGAGAAAAAGAAGGAAATGAAATAGCGATTTTAAATTAACCTTAAAAATTGAAGAGAGAGAAGTGGGGAGGGGAGAAAAAATAGGTTTGCCTATTAGAGTAAGGGGAAGATAGGGAATAAACGTTTAACCACAACCAGTATGCAATATAATTCACGGAAATGTAATTTATGTCGTTATTCATTTAATTATAATAATGAGAAGAAGAAAAATAACAAAAGATTGTTCTCAAGACCTTACGAAGGGCTGATGTAAAATATGTGTGATATTTTTTTAAATTGCTCAGTGGAAAATGTCATGATGCCTTTTCTGACCTTAGTTCTGTGGTCGTGACGAGAAATGAGTACACACCAGAAATCTTATATATATATATATATATATATATATATATATATATATATATATATAATCTTATAAATATATGTAATTATACTCGTCTGTAAAAACCTTAGGTGTTTTGGCTTCTAAATGAACAAACCAATAACCAAGGAAAAATAAGGAATAAAAAAGAAAGAACTCCGAGCGAACATGCAATTCAGTCGAAAACAATCGTCCAGATTCAAAGAAAAAAACCTCCAACACGAGTCAAGCAAAAATAACTAAGCAAAGTGCTCAATACACTAAGTAGAACAAATCTAACCATGAACCTAAAGAGCCAGGCTAACCTACTTAGGTTTCACCTGCGCGGGTGCGGTAGGTTTGCCAGGCTCATTAGGTTCATAGTGATATATATATATATATATATATATATATATATATATATATATATATATATATATATATATATAGTTACAAACCTAAACATATATTTTTTTAGTGTTTGACTGCAAAATAAATGTCTATTTTTAAGACAATTTAAACCTATTTTTATGGCGACATTTAAATAGGATTTGATTTCTCTGACTTATCTTTTTGTATTTAAGTATTTGAATTTTTCTTTCAGGCACAGATTTCATCTTTTTTCTGAATCTGTTAGGAGTTTGCAAATCACTGATGTTCCATTGGATCTATGGGATGAAGCTTTCAATTTCCAGAATTCTTTTGAGATAGCAGTTTGGTGTTTTGATGGAATTAATATTTGTTATTATAGAACCTCTGTTTCCAATTCCCAGCAGAAATTCCGATGTATACTTTTTATCATTTTTCTTTTGGAGAGATGTTTGCCAAGTATATAACATTTTCAGATTTACATATACCTCCAACTGCGCAGCTGGTTTTGGTTCTGCAATTGCAAGAGGCCTTGTTATGTGGTTGTTATAAAATTTATTGTGTGCATCAATAATATTATAAAGATTGTTCGTCATTTTTAAAGTTTTTCTATTGAAAACTTTATGTAGTGGGTTGTTCTGATTAAAACGTTTAACGATCAATTTAAGAAATTATTTATTAGTATTCATGTTAGATAGTTGGCAGAAAAGGAGATAAACCATATTACTTTTCTTTTTCTGTGTTTGGGCCTATTCTTTTTATTATCGTTTAATGATTCTTGTTTAAAGCCACTCTTTTTTAGGGTTTCATTATAAATTTTTTGATCTTCATTGAAAATTTTATTGTTAGAAGATAATCTATTATTTCTAGTGTTTGGAATTTGTCTAATTATTGAACTAGAATGATTACAGTTGACGTTAATATAAATAGGAGTCTGATTTTCTTTGTGAAATGGCTTAAATGTGTTGTTCGAAATGTTGAAAGAGATATTTAAGAAATTTACTATTTTAAGGTTAGATAGGATTTCAGTTCTAAATCCAAGGAATTTTATATATTAGAAGATAGTGGACCATTATTATCTGGGATAATCATCTCTGTACAAACCAACTTGTTTAGGATCAATAATCCTACTAAGGGTGTTTAATATATAGATGCCCACTAAGTCTACTATTCGAGTGGTGTCGTAGGTACCCATAGAGACGTCAAAATTATCATTGTAACTTTTAATCCACGTGAAATTATTATTTATCAGTAATGTTCTTCTGGAAGCTAAGATGACTTCGAATACTTCATCCGTAATGCCTAAATAGTTTTTTGCAAAATTTATACTTTTTAATAAGAGACCTTTGGAAATGGAGGTGTAGAAGTCTATTATATCGAATTGAATAGTTGTAGCTTTATTTTTATTCTTAATATTATGGAACCATTTTATTGTATCGGAAGAACTTTCTAAAGATTATTATAAGCGGTTCCTTGTATCGTGTGGATTATTCTTTTAATTATATTTTTAGACATGAAGCCTAATTCTGTTTTGGAAGGGATGGTCACTCTAGATTGTTGGTTGTTGTCGAATTTGGGTTTGTGTTCATTGAATAGCTAATATGCACTTTTCATGTGAATTTTCCCCATTCTGTCCTAAATATTTATTTTTTTGCAAAATTAGCAGCATGTTCATTAATTATTAAAACTGTATTATTATTATTATCTTCTGGTTTGTAAGTATTGGTGATTTTAGAGAGAGGTTTATGAAGGGGGTTAATTATATTAATATTTCTCGATATATTAGCTCTAACCCACAAATTATTTGAGTTTTTAATAATTCTAATGTCTTTGTTCATATCATGTCGGAATTGGTTAGATGATTTTCTAAAGCTAATTTTTTTAATTAAATATAAAATAAAGGAAATAAAGAAAGGATCTAGTATTTTAGTTGTTTTTGAGATTTTATACCGTATTTTTCTTTTTTGGAAACTTGTGATTCAGATGGGTTTAAGTAAAAATAGATTTTCCATCATAATCATTTTCTGAAGTCCATTATTTTATTTATGAGAGACAGAATGAAAGAATGTAAAGACGCAAAGAGAATGCTTTTTAGGGAATAGCCTGGTGTAAATTTATCCATCTGGTTGGTGTAGTCCATAGATAATTAAGATTTTCCAAAGTAGAATACTCCTGAGAGAGTTCAGCATATGGCTTATAAGGGGCAAATATAAATAATACCAAATCCGTAGGTGGCAGGGATTATTCATTTGAGATATTTTAATATAAAAAATATTAAAAAGTTAAATCTATCAATGTATAGATTTATATACAGAGTAATATATATATATATATATATATGGAGATGGAGTAATGGATAGCAGCTTGGATTGAGGAATCGGAGAGCCGAGTTCGAATTCGAGTCGTAATACATTACATTGACTTACGCGCTAATACCCTTGGGTATGAATCCTCTTCTCCCTCCAGCTAAATAGCAGGACAGACTGGGTAGCAATTGGTTCTAGAAGGACAACTCTGAATTCAAAAACCTGCGGAGGGTCGCTTGGGGACCTTGTGGAACGTTATGCACCAGGTCTCTGTATTCAGCCCTTCAAAAAGTGTGAAACAAGGCCCCTTGAAAAGAACTGATCTACTTGACCCTCATACGTCGAATTCGACGGGAGGGCCGTGTATATTTTTATATATGTAGAGAGAGAAAAATGCTCAATATCAATATAGGGAAACAATTGTAGGGACCATCTTTGCGAGTCAAACAAAAAACTATCTCATGAAATATGTTCAAGTAACAAAGAAACATTTTCATGGTAAATATATATTTTCCGTTCAATCAAGTTCGTTGTTGATAATCTCTTTCTGAATTTATATTTAATATTAAAGAAATAACTACTCAACTCTTATTTGTTGCAAAGTACTTTATTCCCTGTCATAACTCAAACTACACGTTGTACAACATTGTAGAGTAAGTAAAGTTAGAAATTCATTGTTGCAAATTTGTTTTGTAGGCTTATGAATTATGAGCTGCTGTAACAAAAAATACTGAGACACCATCTACGAAGAAAATTCATAATTTTGGTTGATATTAATGACGACACAACAGTTTTCGCTGCCATAATTCTTGCATGTCACTAACTGCTAACTTCAAGTTTATATCCCAAATTTGTGGCTGCATTCCTCATTGATAAAAAGTTATTCACTGTTTTCAGTGTTATAGATCATAGAAAGTACTTTAAAGATACATTTGTATCTATTATGCCACACATATATCACTGAAATGAGTTCCGTTCTACCAGGGAAAAGGCAAAATTGTCCAGTTTACTGCGGTTTCTATTGATTGGCACTGCCGTTTACAGAATGTAAACGGAAGTGCAAATCAATAGGTTCGATAGTTTAGGCAAATTACACACACACACACACACACATGCGCACACTTTTAGCCATATTGATAAATCAATGATAAATTAGTGAATTACATCAATGATTTCAGGTTTGATTGATTTGGAATTTTATCATGTAATATGGAAATATTTGATGTAGAGTAGGTAACAAAAGCAACAACAACAACAATAATACCAACGAAAACAATAATAATAATAATTCGACGAAATGTTGACTTTGTTAACTGATTTTATTGCAAAGCTCTGTCAGGAAGCTAACTACCAATAGCTTTTAATGGTACATTGGAATATACGAATTGTCAGGAAATGATGTTCAATCTTCATATTTTTGAAGGCTTGGATCTTTACTGGAATCTAAAAACGAAAATAAACAAATTGAGGTAATGAGTTTAACACTGGTTAAAAAGAGAATAAAAGTCTTAACTAAACATGATAAATATGTAATTATTGTGATTGAAACAAGTGTTAATAAAGATTCTTCAGTCACTGAACAATTAAATTCACAGTTTTCAGTAATTAAATTGGGAATCAGATAACATTTAAATAGTTGTGGCTCTCAGTGATTGAGAAAGATAATAAATTAGTCCCAGAAAAGCAGAGTGAGTCATAAAGATATAAGCACTTTAGAAAGGAACTACGTATAAATCTGAATTTCGTGACTTTGAAAGGGAAAAGCTACAAGAAAAAAAATCGCCGGTGAACATTAAAAACTGACATTTTGGATACCTCGAAATCCCAAACGATATACAATACTCAAGTTAATTACTGAATGTTTTGCTACAAATTATTTAATTTATAAAGTGCCAGAATGCACCGTAAAATACTCACAAGTCTAAAAACGTTTATTTTATAAATGAGTTGTGTTAGTGATGAAAAGACTGATGAAAAAAAAAGACTGAAAAAATTACACCAGATAAAAATTTAGCTTTCATCAATTAAAAATTGACGATAAAGAATAACAAATTGAAACAGTTTTTGCAATCAATCAAAAATGTAATTTGGCATAAAACTCTATCTACAAAGCAAAGTGAAAATATATTTTTAATCATTTTTTATCTTTTTCGTTTGTAGCTTGAGTTGATTGAAAGGACAAAGCATTATTTTGCCAACATTGGCAGGTAGTCACAATCTTCGGGCACATTAACTGATATTATTTACACGCCATTAGAACCGACCAGGCAAATCCATAATTTCACAAAAATTTTGGTAAAATACTCAAGATATATTGATACTAGCTTATAAGCCGCCCTATCAGTCGGCATTTTTAAGCTAGCTCCTGAAGCTGGTGTTAAAAAGAAAACAAACCTTTAAGACAACATCACAAAAAGAAAGACTGAACGAAGAAGCACATGAAAGCTGATTTCTTAACAGTGATTTTTAATTAAGAGTTACGTTATTCAGACGGGATCGCTAATTTAAGCTCTTCATGGAAATATTCAACCAATGCGATATGGAAAACATGGGGAAGTGGAATAATATCTGCGGTTAGTATATAGTACAAATTAATGGACCATTCTTCCGATATCTGTCATTGTACTTAGTAACTTTCTTGGAATATTGTACTTTTTATTCAAACTATAGAGTAGATTATTCTCATTCTGCTTTTCAAAACTACATGCAGGGTAGTTATTACTCTAAAAGGCATTTCTAATGATATTGCTAAATTTTTTCTGCTGGTATGTGTCTGTGTCGTCACTATGAATTTGGGCCGATGTTGTAGGCTTCTAAAATGGTGATTTCTGATTAAAGAAGAGAGGACATGCAGAAAAATTCAACCACATGTGTCAGGATAGATAGTTTATTAAGTTTAACGGTTCAGAATTATACCACCTTACTGTCTAATTGACACATAGTCTAGTGAATAAAAGCGTTGGTTAACATGTCTAATTCCTTGGAAATTCAGCCCCTTTTCATCACTACCAATAGTGATGAAAAGTTATATATTCTAGTTCAATGACAAAAATAGACAAACAACACAAAGAATAAAAGCTGGTTATTATTAACTGATATGAGTTATCTAATTTGATTATAGAAAGCTGAATGTGAACAATCTACTCTGGGGATGGACTAAAAGGCTCGGTTCACAATTTCAAGAAAGTGCAACAGACTTCTGAAGATAGCCGGAGAGTACAACAATCAAACCAAACATACCAGTCCGAATATTAAGACCTATATTAATAATTCCTCGTGTAAACAAAACAAAACTACAGGGAAAAGTGTTTTTATGCACGAAAATTGTCCCTTTATATTCTGCACAACTGATCAATTGCCAAAAATGTTTCCAGGAGACTAAGTTAA
>CAWVQA010000584.1:0-7500 GCA_963932145.1 Acanthosepion lycidas | reverse complement strand
TGTTTAGAGTGAGTATCTTTTAGTACTCGATGCAAATAAAGTACACTTAATCTCTTGTGGCTTTTGCTTTCATTTATTTTCTGGGTATTAAATGTTCAATCCGTCTCCCTCATATTTATTACGGCTTTCTGTCTTCCTCGTTCCATTATCTGTGCCAGTCTATTTTTATTTATGTCGGTCTGTTCATTTTTGTATCTATCTAGCAATCTAGCTAGATAGTTCACTCTGGTCCTATCTATCTATCTCGGCCTTTTTTTTTATCTACGTCGACCTTCTTCTATATATCAATCTATTTCGACCTTTTTCTATCTATCTATCTATCTCGCACACATCTTGCTAGCATGTAGGAAATCAACGCTAAAAGAATTCCAGAATCCTTCCGCTATTCACATGTCCCCCCCCCACTAAGCCCCACTTGTTCATATGTCCCCAACCCCTCAACTCGTTAGAGATAAATAAACGTCTGGAACGCACAGAAACATCTGTCCTCTGCTTAACACAGGTATCAGGAATTATGAAAAAGAAGTAATGACATCACAGAATAAAGACTTTTTCTCACTTTCATACGTACATAATCGCTAGCTCACACATCTGGTTACACACACAATCATGCAAATGCGTACACGCGTAAACGTATTCTCAAGAAACTTATGCAAAGCACTCTATAGTGTAAACAATAAGTTACGTGTTCAGAGACGCATGTGCGTAGATATCCTCCTCCATACACCTGCAAAAAAAACCTGTATTTATGTCACTAAGCAAATCATAAACTAATGGGAGTGAGAAAGAGAGATATGAAAAGAGAAACAAAGATAAGCAAACAAGAACGAGCAGAGAGAGAAGTGTGTAATCGATATCTTTTCAAGACTACTTGCTTTACCAACCTTTCATTTATCGTCTTCCTGTCTCACTCTTCGCGTGGTTGTATTTACGCATGCGCAGTGAAAATATTAAGTAAAAAAAAAACGGTGAAGGGCACAGATCGAGAATTGCTCCCTACAAGCACTGACAACTTCGTAGACGATTCTATCCTGTCACAGTAGAAAAACAACTTTCTTTTTTATATATCAATCAACCAAAAAGATAAGTCGAATGAGTTGAAGAAAGGAAGAGTATGTTTTTTGGGGGTATTGTGAGATTAGTCCAAGACATTTGATACTGATATTTCGATATTGGTTTCCCTTGAAAGAAAGGCGAGGAAGTGAAACTACCGTGAATATTGTTTTGAAGCGAGAGCTATACGTGTCAAAAAACAACGAAAAGGAGAGAAACAGAAGAAGCAATAAGAGAAGTAAAAAAAAAAAAAAAAAGATTTGCTGAAGAAACAGAAAAGACTGATTAATATACACACGCAAAGTTCAAGTTGGTCGGGTTCATCTTTTAATTTTGCTTCAACATGAGTTTAATGGCAATGGAACAAAGAATCAACATGCTCAGGTAAGTCATTTGTTGCTTTGCCTTCGTTGAACAAATTTGTTTATCTGACTTTTTAACACACGGTAAGATTATTTATTATTAGAACCTTGCAAGGAAAATATTGAAAAGATGTATTACCGTTTTTCAGTTGAAGTGAACCAAAGCAGAAATCTAAACTGTTTAATATCTTCTTACTTCCCATCAATTGGTCTAAACAAAAAGAGAAAGAAAACAAATCTTGATTCATTGTTTTCTCTGCTTTAACTTTCCTCATCCGCCATAGTCAAACTTCAAAACTTGAATTCTTGTCTGTAACCGTCAAACACTAATAGCACTTCATGCTTTTGTTATTTAGCCGATTTTGATAAATTTGTTTATTGTCCATTCTTAGATATACAAATATTAAAAATATTTTTATTCGATCTATTAAAGAACTCGATTGTTTTTATGACTTATTCATTTCGTAAATAATTAAAACTGTTTCTTCTTTCCGTTGTTATTAAAACGTGTATCTTTGGATCAGAGTTATTTATTATCTTAACTTATTTACCAGTTGTGAATCATACACGAGTTTTCATATCAAATTAATAATTATAAAATCGTTTTTCTTTTATGAATTGCTGACAATATTGTTACTGTTTTTTCTGTTTTAAATTAGGCGAAGTTATTTTGATTTTGGTAAAAGAACAAAAGGTTGCTTCTGCTTAGAATCGTTTCTTAGAACTTCATGCCCATTACTGTCACCAGAGAGTTTCAGGAGTATGGAGAATTTTAAGTCAGGGATGACGCGAGTAAAATTGTTTCATATTAATGCATCTATGTGAATTTTAATACTCAGCTTGGGGTAACGGTGACTGGTTCCCAGATTTAAAAAATTGTTTCCATAAGGAAAAACTGACATAACTGCCTTGATTAGAAGACGAAGGCTAAACTGATTTGGCTATGTATCAGAAGAGGATAACGAAGCTTTATGTATAGACCCTACAAAAGATAACTTAGCTGGCCATGTGTTAGATCTCCTAAGAGATAGAAAGATAAAATCAGAGAGGACACTGGATTGCCTTCGACTGGAAGTAATGGCAAAGTTGCCGTTTGCGAATCATATGCAAGTTTTCATATCGAATTAATAATTATAAAACCGTTTTTCTTCTCTGAATTGTTGACAATATTGTTATTATTTACGGTTTATACTAGGCGAAGTTATTCCGATTTTGGTTAAAGTGCAAAAGTTTCTTACAGCTTAAAATCGTTTCTTACAACTTCATGACCATGCCTGTCGCCAGAGAGTTTTGAGACGATGGAGGCCCTCTAAATCAAAGAAACTACGAGCAAAATTATTTGATATTAATGCATTTGTGTGAATTCTAATACTCAGCTTTAAAATCTGGGAACCAGTCACTGGTTCCCAGATTTTAAAGATCTTCAATAAAAGGAAAATTTTCTTTTTTATTATTATTTACATTAATATTTAGGATGGAAAGTAAAATAGTACTATGTCTTTGAGGAATGTTTTATCGTTGTAAGAATTAGCACACTAAAATTAGTTCAAATCATTTTCACAGGAGAGGGTCGAAAATGATTTTCTGACGAGGTTGACCGCTGACTTTCTTTCTATGTGCTGTGTCCTTTCAGGACGTAGACAATCATAGCTCTCCACCTCCCTCTATCCCTTGCAGCTCTCAACAAGTTCCTTCCCTTTGCTTCCCCACCACAGACAACATTCTGTCATTCACTTTTTCCAGGTTTTTTTCCCTTGTCTCTCTTACCCTTTGTTCGGCCCATGAGTATCAGATTCTCCAGGCCCTCCTTTCTCATTATGTGTCCAAGAAACTTCAGTTGCCTCTTCCTGTTGACTACGAGCCTGTTTAAGACACGGTTAAATATTTGAACCATAAAAAAAAACGAAATCGCCTGGAGATGCCGAGTTAAAATAAGTATATTTTATTCATCGATTTCTTACTTGCGTGTAAAATAACGATTTTCCAATCGTAGCTTAGATGTGGTACAAGGCCGAAAGCACGGGGCACCCAGCGAGGATCGAACTCACTATTTATTCGTAACTAGTTTTAGCGAGACAAGATTGCTAACCATTGCACGACGCCGAGGTGCCCAACTTGCGTGTAAAATAATTCCCAGTAATATGTCTTATGATGTAAAAAAAAATCTAAACATGAAGACAGACATAATCACCCTGATTAGAAAAAGGCTAAACTGCTTTGGCCGTGTAACCAGAAGAGGAGAACGAAGCTTTGTGTATAGACCCTACAAAAACAAGTTACCTGGATATGTGATGGCCCCCTTAGATATGGAAAGACTAAATCAGAGAGGATATTGGATATCCACTTCTTGAAAAGTTTGACTTGGACTGGAAGAAATGGTAAAGTTGTGTGGACAAGAAGTACGTAAGGATATATTTTGAATTATGTAAATATAAATAAGGAAGGAAGATGTAAACAGTGAGTTGTCTCAATGTCCCCAACCCCAGATCCGAACCCGTTTCTCTCTCACAGCTACGATATCTTGCTATGTAATTATAAATGGAACCGAGAGAATCATAATGGAAGTATCCTTTTATTTGACAAGTTAGAAAATATTTCCCATAATAATTCTTCTTTTACAGCAAGGAAGCCTAACAAAAACGGAATTAGTTTCTTGTATATTACACAAAAGTTAAGAACTTACAAATATCTGCCGACTTAATAAGTTATACAATTCTTATCAGAGATAAAATCATATTAAGAATAATGATGATAACAATATAAAGCAAGTACAAAGATTCCCATTTGAGGAATAAGAAATTTTTAAAGGTGTTAATAAAACTATATCTATGATTTTTTTTTTTAAAGTATAACTTGTCATTTCCTAAACAGAATGTCATTTTATTCAGTAAAGAACTGGATTTTGTATTTTTGTGTAAACATTTTTGTCTATTTATCCGTGTTCTAATAGCAAGTCTGATCAGGTCAAATTGGCAGTTGATCTAAAAAAAAAAAAAAAAAAAAAGCTACAATCTGTTTTTCACTGGGGTAAGCAATGGCTTGTTAATTTTTAACACCCCCAAAACGAAATGGCTCTCTTTTAATCGCCTGAGAGAACCCTTTGTGCCTCCCGTCAGCATGACTGATACTAACTTCCAGGAAAGTAACGAGTTGCGCCTTCTCAGTCTTACGTTTTCCACTGACGTGAAGTGGAAAGAGTAGAATGAATCAATTGCTAAATCTGCAGCTCGGAAAGTTGGTTCACTATGTCGTGTTAGGCAATTTTTCTCGCCAGAATCTATCTTATATATTTATAAATCTACCATTCGCCCCTGCTTTGATTATTGCTGTCACATCTGGTCTGGTGTTCCTGCTACATATTTAAAGAATCTTGGCAAAATCCAAAGAAGAATCTGCAAGAACCTGATATCCAGGCTCCAGTCCCTTTCCCACCACCATAACGTAAGTTCCCTTTTGACTTTTCTATAAATAATTTCATTGTAATTGTTCAGATGAATTTTTCTCTATGCTACATCGACTTTATAAATTTAATCGCAATACTAGATTGGCAGGTTGGTCTCATCACTTTACAATTGAAATGGATAGATGTAACCGTAAATTCGCTGCTAATAGTTCCTTCTTTTGTACTTATTGCTTGTGGAAGTCTATTCCGGTTTCTTGCTCTTCAAATATTTAAATGCAATTTCAATTATTATCTTGTCTTTTTAATTCCGGTTCTTTGATAGTTCTCTCTCCTTAATAATGGTGTTTTTTCTCATATTCTCTGACACGCAGTAACATCTTGTGTCTTAGTGGCTTTGTTGCCTTGCTTGTTGTGAAATGATTCAAAAAAATAGTTTTTAGCGGAAAATGTACAAATTTAGTTTGGCTGTCAAATGAGAGAGTTACAGAAAATGATTGAAAAACTGTTTCCCGAATATTAACAATCTACATGTAGCTTTAGTAGAGAATATTTGTTATATTCTGTCATTTGTTTTTCGAACTTTATGCCACAATTCTAATTTTATTTAACCCCTTGTTAGTAATATTAGGTGTTTGAATACCCCACAATATGTTTCCCTTAATATTTATCAAGTGACATGTCAGAGTTTCATAATTAATCAATTTGTTTTCTGTTTATATCTGTAATATAAGTACGGAGAGGTTCTGGCTTATTCAGAGGATTACAACCATTTATTTTGTTTACGATTTTATGACAAGTGAATTTTTTTTTCAATTTCAAACTGGAAAAAGTATTTTGGATTTAATATTCATCTTCTTGTAAAAGTTGTAATGCACCAAAAGTTATAGCATAAATATGTACGAATTTAAATCGACGAAACACTTCCGAAAATATCAGTATTCAGTTATTAGCAAAGAGTGATGTTTTGAAATGTGCCGTACATCTATTAATTTATGGGAGATAAAATCGCAGCCAAACTGCGACTTGCTTTAGGCACTTTTTTCATAAAAGAGTTACAAGCTACTTTCATAATAACTTTTTTTTCTCTCCAGCAAATTTGGACCTTCGTGTACACAAAAAAAGGACGGTATTTCCCATGACATCACTTTTATTTTAACTACCTTCACTCTTCGGCAATGTTTATTGTTTTAAAACGATGATTAGAATTGTAATAAAACCTAAACATATGAACGTGAATTTATACATTTTCCTTGTTCTTCAGAATAGACAACAAAAATAATAAACATTATTTATTCATTAGATTTTTTATTTACAAGAATAATTTTATAATGGCGAAACGCCAGATCAGGACCAATAACATATCATATTTCGGTTTTATCAAGAAGCTTTAAATGTATAGCAGGAGCACCAGACCAGATGTGGCAGCAATATTCAATGCATAGACGAATGGTAGACTTATAAATATGTAAGATAGATTCTGGAGTGAATAATTGTTTCGCACGACACAGTGAACCAATTTTCCGAGCAATTGATTCAGAATAACTCTTCCGCTTTTTGTCAGCATTTGACCTAGAGAAGCGAAAGCTATATTGCCTATTTGAAAGAAGACCTTGCGATGTGAGATCCATGACCAGTTCAGAGTTGATTAGGGCATCTAGTACTTTGCCCAAGAGAATGCTAATAGTCAGATAATTGGAAGGTTCAGTCGGTTCACCTGAGTTCATAAATACTGAAACTACATTAGAGAAGGCATTTATTGTAGAGTTTAAAGCGAACAGGAGTTAGTTCAGGAGCACATTTCTTAAGAAGTATTGCAGGGATGCCATCAGGTCTACGTGCGTTCTGGGGGTCAATAAAAATGCAGTGATGAGGTGACATTAGAAACTAGTAACATTTTTCCTTTTACTTATGAGAAAATCAAGGTCATTTACACTTAAGGAACACGTTACACGAACGAATAATTTTATTTCATTTTGTTCTTCTGAACATTTGTGTCTTGTTGACATTATTTGAGCAGGACGTATCACACCCAACTCGTCCTGGGTATGACGATAAACTACACCCGCGTCCTGGATAAGACGATAAACTACGTCCAACAACAAGGCCACTAAGCAGGAGGTTTTGAGGAGCGTGGAACCACAATTGCTGGTATTCCCAGGTCCACCCTGACCCGGGGTGATAGCACCTGTTAGGGTCCCAGCTATGGGCAAATAGTTAACACCCAAACTTGTGTAAAAATAGGTTTTAATAC
This sequence comes from Acanthosepion lycidas, assembly GCA_963932145.1. Classification (NCBI taxonomy): domain Eukaryota; kingdom Metazoa; phylum Mollusca; class Cephalopoda; order Sepiida; family Sepiidae; genus Acanthosepion; species Acanthosepion lycidas. The sequence goes on along the minus strand of CAWVQA010000584.1, from coordinate 431 downwards.
CAGAAATTATCAGCAATAATTTTTGAAGGAAAAAATATTACCAGCAATACAAATAGTATACATTCTTTGAAAAAAATATGACCAGCTTAGATTTCTTCAAGGAAAAATATTCCCAGAAATAGTTTTGAAGAAAAACATTATCAGCAATAAAATTTTGTCGGCATTAAATAACCCATTGAGGTTGATATGTCGTAAAACAAACCAAAACCAAACCAAACCAAACCAACACGCGAGACAGATCAGACAGCTGACGTCATGCTCTAGTTCTGTTGGCGAAGCGATAGAGACACGGATGTTCGTCTGAACAGATTGTTTTGAAACTGTAAAAAACTGTATGCCAAGTAAAAATGTGTCTTCATATGAGTGTTGGGGGAACTAGGGATGTGAGCTGGGAAGCAAGAGGGTAGCAGCCCGAAAAGGACTGGGAGCCA
>CAWVQA010000583.1:0-30762 GCA_963932145.1 Acanthosepion lycidas | reverse complement strand
TTGATTTTAACTAGTTTCACAAGTTTTGACAAAGTTTTATTTAAGATTTTATGTTTTACACAACTTTTAATTACATAGCGATTTACATGCAAAATCTAGCTTTTTTCACTACTTTTTAACGCTAGTTTGTAAATATCAATAACTGTTTGAAAACATTAGAAAAACAATGAAATTATTGAAATTCGATATGAAATCAATCAAAACTTATTGATTTTAACTAGTTTCACAAGTTTTGACAAAGTTTTATTTAAGATTTTATGTTTTACACAACTTTTAATTACATAGCGATTTACATGCAAAATCTAGCTTTTTTCACTACTTTTTAACGCTAGTTTGTAAATATCAATAACTGTTTGAAAACATTAGAAAAACAATGAAATTATTGAAAATCGATATGAAATCAATCAAAACTTATTGATTTTAACTAGTTTCACAAGTTTTGACAAAGTTTTATTTAAGATTTTATGTTTTACACAACTTTTAATTACATAGCGATTTACATGCAAAATCTAGCTTTTTTCACTACTTTTTAACGCTAGTTTGTAAATATCAATAACTGTTTGAAAACATTAGAAAAACAATGAAATTATTGAAAATCGATATGAAATCAATCAAAACTTATTGATTTTAACTAGTTTCACAAGTTTTGACAAAGTTTTATTTAAGATTTTATGTTTTACACAACTTTTAATTACATAGCGATTTACATGCAAAATCTAGCTTTTTTCACTACTTTTTAACGCTAGTTTGTAAATATCAATAACTGTTTGAAAACATTAGAAAAACAATGAAATTATTGAAAATCGATATGAAATCAATCAAAACTTATTGATTTTAACTAGTTTCACAAGTTTTGACAAAGTTTTATTTAAGATTTTATGTTTTACACAACTTTTAATTACATAGCGATTTACATGCAAAATCTAGCTTTTTTCACTACTTTTTAACGCTAGTTTGTAAATATCAATAACTGTTTGAAAACATTAGAAAAACAATGAAATTATTGAAAATCGATATGAAATCAATCAAAACTTATTGATTTTAACTAGTTTCACAAGTTTTGACAAAGTTTTATTTAAGATTTTATGTTTTACACAACTTTTAATTACATAGCGATTTACATGCAAAATCTAGCTTTTTTCACTACTTTTTAACGCTAGTTTGTAAATATCAATAACTGTTTGAAAACATTAGAAAAACAATGAAATTATTGAAAATCGATATGAAATCAATCAAAACTTATTGATTTTAACTAGTTTCACAAGTTTTGACAAAGTTTTATTTAAGATTTTATGTTTTACACAACTTTTAATTACATAGCGATTTACATGCAAAATCTAGCTTTTTTCACTACTTTTTAACGCTAGTTTGTAAATATCAATAACTGTTTGAAAACATTAGAAAAACAATGAAATTATTGAAAATCGATATGAAATCAATCAAAACTTATTGATTTTAACTAGTTTCACAAGTTTTGACAAAGTTTTATTTAAGATTTTATGTTTTACACAACTTTTAATTACATAGCGATTTACATGCAAAATCTAGCTTTTTTCACTACTTTTTAACGCTAGTTTGTAAATATCAATAACTGTTTGAAAACATTAGAAAAACAATGAAATTATTGAAAATCGATATGAAATCAATCAAAACTTATTGATTTTAACTAGTTTCACAAGTTTTGACAAAGTTTTATTTAAGATTTTATGTTTTACACAACTTTTAATTACATAGCGATTTACATGCAAAATCTAGCTTTTTTCACTACTTTTTAACGCTAGTTTGTAAATATCAATAACTGTTTGAAAACATTAGAAAAACAATGAAATTATTGAAAATCGATATGAAATCAATCAAAACTTATTGATTTTAACTAGTTTCACAAGTTTTGACAAAGTTTTATTTAAGATTTTATGTTTTACACAACTTTTAATTACATAGCGATTTACATGCAAAATCTAGCTTTTTTCACTACTTTTTAACGCTAGTTTGTAAATATCAATAACTGTTTGAAAACATTAGAAAAACAATGAAATTATTGAAAATCGATATGAAATCAATCAAAACTTATTGATTTTAACTAGTTTCACAAGTTTTGACAAAGTTTTATTTAAGATTTTATGTTTTACACAACTTTTAATTACATAGCGATTTACATGCAAAATCTAGCTTTTTTCACTACTTTTTAACGCTAGTTTGTAAATATCAATAACTGTTTGAAAACATTAGAAAAACAATGAAATTATTGAAAATCGATATGAAATCAATCAAAACTTATTGATTTTAACTAGTTTCACAAGTTTTGACAAAGTTTTATTTAAGATTTTATGTTTTACACAACTTTTAATTACATAGCGATTTACATGCAAAATCTAGCTTTTTTCACTACTTTTTAACGCTAGTTTGTAAATATCAATAACTGTTTGAAAACATTAGAAAAACAATGAAATTATTGAAAATCGATATGAAATCAATCAAAACTTATTGATTTTAACTAGTTTCACAAGTTTTGACAAAGTTTTATTTAAGATTTTATGTTTTACACAACTTTTAATTACATAGCGATTTACATGCAAAATCTAGCTTTTTTCACTACTTTTTAACGCTAGTTTGTAAATATCAATAACTGTTTGAAAACATTAGAAAAACAATGAAATTATTGAAAATCGATATGAAATCAATCAAAACTTATTGATTTTAACTAGTTTCACAAGTTTTGACAAAGTTTTATTTAAGATTTTATGTTTTACACAACTTTTAATTACATAGCGATTTACATGCAAAATCTAGCTTTTTTCACTACTTTTTAACGTTAGTTTGTAAATATCAATAACTGTTTGAAAACATTAGAAAAACAATGAAATTATTGAAAATCGATATGAAATCAATCAAAACTTATTGATTTTAACTAGTTTCACAAGTTTTGACAAAGTTTTATTTAAGATTTTATGTTTTACACAACTTTTAATTACATAGCGATTTACATGCAAAATCTAGCTTTTTTCACTACTTTTTAACGCTAGTTTGTAAATATCAATAACTGTTTGAAAACATTAGAAAAACAATGAAATTATTGAAAATCGATATGAAATCAATCAAAACTTATTGATTTTAACTAGTTTCACAAGTTTTGACAAAGTTTTATTTAAGATTTTATGTTTTACACAACTTTTAATTACATAGCGATTTACATGCAAAATCTAGCTTTTTTCACTACTTTTTAACGCTAGTTTGTAAATATCAATAACTGTTTGAAAACATTAGAAAAACAATGAAATTATTGAAAATCGATATGAAATCAATCAAAACTTATTGATTTTAACTAGTTTCACAAGTTTTGACAAAGTTTTATTTAAGATTTTATGTTTTACACAACTTTTAATTACATAGCGATTTACATGCAAAATCTAGCTTTTTTCACTACTTTTTAACGCTAGTTTGTAAATATCAATAACTGTTTGAAAACATTAGAAAAACAATGAAATTATTGAAAATCGATATGAAATCAATCAAAACTTATTGATTTTAACTAGTTTCACAAGTTTTGACAAAGTTTTATTTAAGATTTTATGTTTTACACAACTTTTAATTACATAGCGATTTACATGCAAAATCTAGCTTTTTTCACTACTTTTTAACGCTAGTTTGTAAATATCAATAACTGTTTGAAAACATTAGAAAAACAATGAAATTATTGAAAATCGATATGAAATCAATCAAAACTTATTGATTTTAACTAGTTTCACAAGTTTTGACAAAGTTTTATTTAAGATTTTATGTTTTACACAACTTTTAATTACATAGCGATTTACATGCAAAATCTAGCTTTTTTCACTACTTTTTAACGCTAGTTTGTAAATATCAATAACTGTTTGAAAACATTAGAAAAACAATGAAATTATTGAAAATCGATATGAAATCAATCAAAACTTATTGATTTTAACTAGTTTCACAAGTTTTGACAAAGTTTTATTTAAGATTTTATGTTTTACACAACTTTTAATTACATAGCGATTTACATGCAAAATCTAGCTTTTTTCACTACTTTTTAACGCTAGTTTGTAAATATCAATAACTGTTTGAAAACATTAGAAAAACAATGAAATTATTGAAAATCGATATGAAATCAATCAAAACTTATTGATTTTAACTAGTTTCACAAGTTTTGACAAAGTTTTATTTAAGATTTTATGTTTTACACAACTTTTAATTACATAGCGATTTACATGCAAAATCTAGCTTTTTTCACTACTTTTTAACGCTAGTTTGTAAATATCAATAACTGTTTGAAAACATTAGAAAAACAATGAAATTATTGAAAATCGATATGAAATCAATCAAAACTTATTGATTTTAACTAGTTTCACAAGTTTTGACAAAGTTTTATTTAAGATTTTATGTTTTACACAACTTTTAATTACATAGCGATTTACATGCAAAATCTAGCTTTTTTCACTACTTTTTAACGTTAGTTTGTAAATATCAATAACTGTTTGAAAACATTAGAAAAACAATGAAATTATTGAAAATCGATATGAAATCAATCAAAACTTATTGATTTTAACTAGTTTCACAAGTTTTGACAAAGTTTTATTTAAGATTTTATGTTTTACACAACTTTTAATTACATAGCGATTTACATGCAAAATCTAGCTTTTTTCACTACTTTTTAACGCTAGTTTGTAAATATCAATAACTGTTTGAAAACATTAGAAAAACAATGAAATTATTGAAAATCGATATGAAATCAATCAAAACTTATTGATTTTAACTAGTTTCACAAGTTTTGACAAAGTTTTATTTAAGATTTTATGTTTTACACAACTTTTAATTACATAGCGATTTACATGCAAAATCTAGCTTTTTTCACTACTTTTTAACGCTAGTTTGTAAATATCAATAACTGTTTGAAAACATTAGAAAAACAATGAAATTATTGAAAATCGATATGAAATCAATCAAAACTTATTGATTTTAACTAGTTTCACAAGTTTTGACAAAGTTTTATTTAAGATTTTATGTTTTACACAACTTTTAATTACATAGCGATTTACATGCAAAATCTAGCTTTTTTCACTACTTTTTAACGCTAGTTTGTAAATATCAATAACTGTTTGAAAACATTAGAAAAACAATGAAATTATTGAAAATCGATATGAAATCAATCAAAACTTATTGATTTTAACTAGTTTCACAAGTTTTGACAAAGTTTTATTTAAGATTTTATGTTTTACACAACTTTTAATTACATAGCGATTTACATGCAAAATCTAGCTTTTTTCACTACTTTTTAACGCTAGTTTGTAAATATCAATAACTGTTTGAAAACATTAGAAAAACAATGAAATTATTGAAAATCGATATGAAATCAATCAAAACTTATTGATTTTAACTAGTTTCACAAGTTTTGACAAAGTTTTATTTAAGATTTTATGTTTTACACAACTTTTAATTACATAGCGATTTACATGCAAAATCTAGCTTTTTTCACTACTTTTTAACGCTAGTTTGTAAATATCAATAACTGTTTGAAAACATTAGAAAAACAATGAAATTATTGAAAATCGATATGAAATCAATCAAAACTTATTGATTTTAACTAGTTTCACAAGTTTTGACAAAGTTTTATTTAAGATTTTATGTTTTACACAACTTTTAATTACATAGCGATTTACATGCAAAATCTAGCTTTTTTCACTACTTTTTAACGCTAGTTTGTAAATATCAATAACTGTTTGAAAACATTAGAAAAACAATGAAATTATTGAAAATCGATATGAAATCAATCAAAACTTATTGATTTTAACTAGTTTCACAAGTTTTGACAAAGTTTTATTTAAGATTTTATGTTTTACACAACTTTTAATTACATAGCGATTTACATGCAAAATCTAGCTTTTTTCACTACTTTTTAACGCTAGTTTGTAAATATCAATAACTGTTTGAAAACATTAGAAAAACAATGAAATTATTGAAAATCGATATGAAATCAATCAAAACTTATTGATTTTAACTAGTTTCACAAGTTTTGACAAAGTTTTATTTAAGATTTTATGTTTTACACAACTTTTAATTACATAGCGATTTACATGCAAAATCTAGCTTTTTTCACTACTTTTTAACGCTAGTTTGTAAATATCAATAACTGTTTGAAAACATTAGAAAAACAATGAAATTATTGAAAATCGATATGAAATCAATCAAAACTTATTGATTTTAACTAGTTTCACAAGTTTTGACAAAGTTTTATTTAAGATTTTATGTTTTACACAACTTTTAATTACATAGCGATTTACATGCAAAATCTAGCTTTTTTCACTACTTTTTAACGCTAGTTTGTAAATATCAATAACTGTTTGAAAACATTAGAAAAACAATGAAATTATTGAAAATCGATATGAAATCAATCAAAACTTATTGATTTTAACTAGTTTCACAAGTTTTGACAAAGTTTTATTTAAGATTTTATGTTTTACACAACTTTTAATTACATAGCGATTTACATGCAAAATCTAGCTTTTTTCACTACTTTTTAACGCTAGTTTGTAAATATCAATAACTGTTTGAAAACATTAGAAAAACAATGAAATTATTGAAAATCGATATGAAATCAATCAAAACTTATTGATTTTAACTAGTTTCACAAGTTTTGACAAAGTTTTATTTAAGATTTTATGTTTTACACAACTTTTAATTACATAGCGATTTACATGCAAAATCTAGCTTTTTTCACTACTTTTTAACGCTAGTTTGTAAATATCAATAACTGTTTGAAAACATTAGAAAAACAATGAAATTATTGAAAATCGATATGAAATCAATCAAAACTTATTGATTTTAACTAGTTTCACAAGTTTTGACAAAGTTTTATTTAAGATTTTATGTTTTACACAACTTTTAATTACATAGCGATTTACATGCAAAATCTAGCTTTTTTCACTACTTTTTAACGCTAGTTTGTAAATATCAATAACTGTTTGAAAACATTAGAAAAACAATGAAATTATTGAAAATCGATATGAAATCAATCAAAACTTATTGATTTTAACTAGTTTCACAAGTTTTGACAAAGTTTTATTTAAGATTTTATGTTTTACACAACTTTTAATTACATAGCGATTTACATGCAAAATCTAGCTTTTTTCACTACTTTTTAACGCTAGTTTGTAAATATCAATAACTGTTTGAAAACATTAGAAAAACAATGAAATTATTGAAAATCGATATGAAATCAATCAAAACTTATTGATTTTAACTAGTTTCACAAGTTTTGACAAAGTTTTATTTAAGATTTTATGTTTTACACAACTTTTAATTACATAGCGATTTACATGCAAAATCTAGCTTTTTTCACTACTTTTTAACGCTAGTTTGTAAATATCAATAACTGTTTGAAAACATTAGAAAAACAATGAAATTATTGAAAATCGATATGAAATCAATCAAAACTTATTGATTTTAACTAGTTTCACAAGTTTTGACAAAGTTTTATTTAAGATTTTATGTTTTACACAACTTTTAATTACATAGCGATTTACATGCAAAATCTAGCTTTTTTCACTACTTTTTAACGCTAGTTTGTAAATATCAATAACTGTTTGAAAACATTAGAAAAACAATGAAATTATTGAAAATCGATATGAAATCAATCAAAACTTATTGATTTTAACTAGTTTCACAAGTTTTGACAAAGTTTTATTTAAGATTTTATGTTTTACACAACTTTTAATTACATAGCGATTTACATGCAAAATCTAGCTTTTTTCACTACTTTTTAACGCTAGTTTGTAAATATCAATAACTGTTTGAAAACATTAGAAAAACAATGAAATTATTGAAAATCGATATGAAATCAATCAAAACTTATTGATTTTAACTAGTTTCACAAGTTTTGACAAAGTTTTATTTAAGATTTTATGTTTTACACAACTTTTAATTACATAGCGATTTACATGCAAAATCTAGCTTTTTTCACTACTTTTTAACGCTAGTTTGTAAATATCAATAACTGTTTGAAAACATTAGAAAAACAATGAAATTATTGAAAATCGATATGAAATCAATCAAAACTTATTGATTTTAACTAGTTTCACAAGTTTTGACAAAGTTTTATTTAAGATTTTATGTTTTACACAACTTTTAATTACATAGCGATTTACATGCAAAATCTAGCTTTTTTCACTACTTTTTAACGCTAGTTTGTAAATATCAATAACTGTTTCAAAACATTAGAAAAACAATGAAATTATTGAAAATCGATATGAAATCAATCAAAACTTATTGATTTTAACTAGTTTCACAAGTTTTGACAAAGTTTTATTTAAGATTTTATGTTTTACACAACTTTTAATTACATAGCGATTTACATGCAAAATCTAGCTTTTTTCACTACTTTTTAACGCTAGTTTGTAAATATCAATAACTGTTTGAAAACATTAGAAAAACAATGAAATTATTGAAAATCGATATGAAATCAATCAAAACTTATTGATTTTAACTAGTTTCACAAGTTTTGACAAAGTTTTATTTAAGATTTTATGTTTTACACAACTTTTAATTACATAGCGATTTACATGCAAAATCTAGCTTTTTTCACTACTTTTTAACGCTAGTTTGTAAATATCAATAACTGTTTGAAAACATTAGAAAAACAATGAAATTATTGAAAATCGATATGAAATCAATCAAAACTTATTGATTTTAACTAGTTTCACAAGTTTTGACAAAGTTTTATTTAAGATTTTATGTTTTACACAACTTTTAATTACATAGCGATTTACATGCAAAATCTAGCTTTTTTCACTACTTTTTAACGCTAGTTTGTAAATATCAATAACTGTTTGAAAACATTAGAAAAACAATGAAATTATTGAAAATCGATATGAAATCAATCAAAACTTATTGATTTTAACTAGTTTCACAAGTTTTGACAAAGTTTTATTTAAGATTTATGTTTTACACAACTTTTAATTACATAGCGATTTACATGCAAAATCTAGCTTTTTTCACTACTTTTTAACGCTAGTTTGTAAATATCAATAACTGTTTGAAAACATTAGAAAAACAATGAAATTATTGAAAATCGATATGAAATCAATCAAAACTTATTGATTTTAACTAGTTTCACAAGTTTTGACAAAGTTTTATTTAAGATTTTATGTTTTACACAACTTTTAATTACATAGCGATTTACATGCAAAATCTAGCTTTTTTCACTACTTTTTAACGCTAGTTTGTAAATATCAATAACTGTTTGAAAACATTAGAAAAACAATGAAATTATTGAAAATCGATATGAAATCAATCAAAACTTATTGATTTTAACTAGTTTCACAAGTTTTGACAAAGTTTTATTTAAGATTTTATGTTTTACACAACTTTTAATTACATAGCGATTTACATGCAAAATCTAGCTTTTTTCACTACTTTTTAACGCTAGTTTGTAAATATCAATAACTGTTTGAAAACATTAGAAAAACAATGAAATTATTGAAAATCGATATGAAATCAATCAAAACTTATTGATTTTAACTAGTTTCAGAAGTTTTGACAAAGTTTTATTTAAGATTTTATGTTTTACACACCTTTTAATTACATAGCGATTTACATGCAAAATCTAGCTTTTTCACTACTTTTTAACGTTAGTTTGTAAATATCAATAACTGTTTGAAAACATTAGAAAAACAATGAAATTATTGAAAATCGATATGAAATCAATCAAAACTTATTGATTTTAACTAGTTTCACAAGTTTTGACAAAGTTTTATTTAAGATTTTATGTTTTACACAACTTTTAATTACATAGCGATTTACATGCAAAATCTAGCTTTTTTCACTACTTTTTAACGCTAGTTTGTAAATATCAATAACTGTTTGAAAACATTAGAAAAACAATGAAATTATTGAAAATCGATATGAAATCAATCAAAACTTATTGATTTTAACTAGTTTCACAAGTTTTGACAAAGTTTTATTTAAGATTTTATGTTTTACACAACTTTTAATTACATAGCGATTTACATGCAAAATCTAGCTTTTTTCACTACTTTTTAACGCTAGTTTGTAAATATCAATAACTGTTTGAAAACATTAGAAAAACAATGAAATTATTGAAAATCGATATGAAATCAATCAAAACTTATTGATTTTAACTAGTTTCACAAGTTTTGACAAAGTTTTATTTAAGATTTTATGTTTTACACAACTTTTAATTACATAGCGATTTACATGCAAAATCTAGCTTTTTTCACTACTTTTTAACGCTAGTTTGTAAATATCAATAACTGTTTGAAAACATTAGAAAAACAATGAAATTATTGAAAATCGATATGAAATCAATCAAAACTTATTGATTTTAACTAGTTTCACAAGTTTTGACAAAGTTTTATTTAAGATTTTATGTTTTACACAACTTTTAATTACATAGCGATTTACATGCAAAATCTAGCTTTTTTCACTACTTTTTAACGCTAGTTTGTAAATATCAATAACTGTTTGAAAACATTAGAAAAACAATGAAATTATTGAAAATCGATATGAAATCAATCAAAACTTATTGATTTTAACTAGTTTCACAAGTTTTGACAAAGTTTTATTTAAGATTTTATGTTTTACACAACTTTTAATTACATAGCGATTTACATGCAAAATCTAGCTTTTTTCACTACTTTTTAACGCTAGTTTGTAAATATCAATAACTGTTTGAAAACATTAGAAAAACAATGAAATTATGAAAATCGATATGAAATCAATCAAAACTTATTGATTTTAACTAGTTTCACAAGTTTTGACAAAGTTTTATTTAAGATTTTATGTTTTACACAACTTTTAATTACATAGCGATTTACATGCAAAATCTAGCTTTTTTCACTACTTTTTAACGCTAGTTTGTAAATATCAATAACTGTTTGAAAACATTAGAAAAACAATGAAATTATTGAAAATCGATATGAAATCAATCAAAACTTATTGATTTTAACTAGTTTCACAAGTTTTGACAAAGTTTTTATTTAAGATTTTATGTTTTACACAACTTTTAATTACATAGCGATTTACATGCAAAATCTAGCTTTTTTCACTACTTTTTAACGCTAGTTTGTAAATATCAATAACTGTTTGAAAACATTAGAAAAACAATGAAATTTATTGAAAATCGATATGAAATCAATCAAAACTTATTGATTTTAACTAGTTTCACAAGTTTTGACAAAGTTTTATTTAAGATTTTATGTTTTACACAACTTTTAATTACATAGCGATTTACATGCAAAATCTAGCTTTTTTCACTACTTTTTAACGCTAGTTTGTAAATATCAATAACTGTTTGAAAACATTAGAAAAACAATGAAATTATTGAAAATCGATATGAAATCAATCAAAACTTATTGATTTTAACTAGTTTCACAAGTTTTGACAAAGTTTTATTTAAGATTTTATGTTTTACACAACTTTTAATTACATAGCGATTTACATGCAAAATCTAGCTTTTTTCACTACTTTTTAACGCTAGTTTGTAAATATCAATAACTGTTTGAAAACATTAGAAAAACAATGAAATTATTGAAAATCGATATGAAATCAATCAAAACTTATTGATTTTAACTAGTTTCACAAGTTTTGACAAAGTTTTATTTAAGATTTTATGTTTACACAACTTTTAATTACATAGCGATTTACATGCAAAATCTAGCTTTTTTCACTACTTTTTAACGCTAGTTTGTAAATATCAATAACTGTTTGAAAACATTAGAAAAACAATGAAATTATTGAAAATCGATATGAAATCAATCAAAACTTATTGATTTTAACTAGTTTCACAAGTTTTGACAAAGTTTTATTTAAGATTTTATGTTTTACACAACTTTTAATTACATAGCGATTTACATGCAAAATCTAGCTTTTTTCACTACTTTTTAACGCTAGTTTGTAAATATCAATAACTGTTTGAAAACATTAGAAAAACAATGAAATTATTGAAAATCGATATGAAATCAATCAAAACTTATTGATTTTAACTAGTTTCACAAGTTTTGACAAAGTTTTATTTAAGATTTTATGTTTTACACAACTTTTAATTACATAGCGATTTACATGCAAAATCTAGCTTTTTTCACTACTTTTTAACGCTAGTTTGTAAATATCAATAACTGTTTGAAAACATTAGAAAAACAATGAAATTATTGAAAATCGATATGAAATCAATCAAAACTTATTGATTTTAACTAGTTTCACAAGTTTTGACAAAGTTTTATTTAAGATTTTATGTTTTACACAACTTTTAATTACATAGCGATTTACATGCAAAATCTAGCTTTTTTCACTACTTTTTAACGCTAGTTTGTAAATATCAAAACTGTTTGAAAACATTAGAAAAACAATGAAATTATTGAAAATCGATATGAAATCAATCAAAACTTATTGATTTTAACTAGTTTCACAAGTTTTGACAAAGTTTTATTTAAGATTTTATGTTTTACACAACTTTTAATTACATAGCGATTTACATGCAAAATCTAGCTTTTTTCACTACTTTTTAACGCTAGTTTGTAAATATCAATAACTGTTTGAAAACATTAGAAAAACAATGAAATTATTGAAAATCGATATGAAATCAATCAAAACTTATTGATTTTAACTAGTTTCACAAGTTTTGACAAAGTTTTATTTAAGATTTTATGTTTTACACAACTTTTAATTACATAGCGATTTACATGCAAAATCTAGCTTTTTTCACTACTTTTTAACGCTAGTTTGTAAATATCAATAACTGTTTGAAAACATTAGAAAAACAATGAAATTATTGAAAATCGATATGAAATCAATCAAAACTTATTGATTTTAACTAGTTTCACAAGTTTTGACAAAGTTTTATTTAAGATTTTATGTTTTACACAACTTTTAATTACATAGCGATTTACATGCAAAATCTAGCTTTTTTCACTACTTTTTAACGCTAGTTTGTAAATATCAATAACTGTTTGAAAACATTAGAAAAACAATGAAATTATTGAAAATCGATATGAAATCAATCAAAACTTATTGATTTTAACTAGTTTCACAAGTTTTGACAAAGTTTTATTTAAGATTTTATGTTTTACACAACTTTTAATTACATAGCGATTTACATGCAAAATCTAGCTTTTTTCACTACTTTTTAACGCTAGTTTGTAAATATCAATAACTGTTTGAAAACATTAGAAAAACAATGAAATTATTGAAAATCGATATGAAATCAATCAAAACTTATTGATTTTAACTAGTTTCACAAGTTTTGACAAAGTTTTATTTAAGATTTTATGTTTTACACAACTTTTAATTACATAGCGATTTACATGCAAAATCTAGCTTTTTTCACTACTTTTTAACGCTAGTTTGTAAATATCAATAACTGTTTGAAAACATTAGAAAAACAATGAAATTATTGAAAATCGATATGAAATCAATCAAAACTTATTGATTTTAACTAGTTTCACAAGTTTTGACAAAGTTTTATTTAAGATTTTATGTTTTACACAACTTTTAATTACATAGCGATTTACATGCAAAATCTAGCTTTTTTCACTACTTTTTAACGTTAGTTTGTAAATATCAATAACTGTTTGAAAACATTAGAAAAACAATGAAATTATTGAAAATCGATATGAAATCAATCAAAACTTATTGATTTTAACTAGTTTCACAAGTTTTGACAAAGTTTTATTTAAGATTTTATGTTTTACACAACTTTTAATTACATAGCGATTTACATGCAAAATCTAGCTTTTTTCACTACTTTTTAACGCTAGTTTGTAAATATCAATAACTGTTTGAAAACATTAGAAAAACAATGAAATTATTGAAAATCGATATGAAATCAATCAAAACTTATTGATTTTAACTAGTTTCACAAGTTTTGACAAAGTTTTATTTAAGATTTTATGTTTTACACAACTTTTAATTACATAGCGATTTACATGCAAAATCTAGCTTTTTTCACTACTTTTTAACGCTAGTTTGTAAATATCAATAACTGTTTGAAAACATTAGAAAAACAATGAAATTATTGAAAATCGATATGAAATCAATCAAAACTTATTGATTTTAACTAGTTTCACAAGTTTTGACAAAGTTTTATTTAAGATTTTATGTTTTACACAACTTTTAATTACATAGCGATTTACATGCAAAATCTAGCTTTTTTCACTACTTTTTAACGCTAGTTTGTAAATATCAATAACTGTTTGAAAACATTAGAAAAACAATGAAATTATTGAAAATCGATATGAAATCAATCAAAACTTATTGATTTTAACTAGTTTCACAAGTTTTGACAAAGTTTTATTTAAGATTTTATGTTTTACACAACTTTTAATTACATAGCGATTTACATGCAAAATCTAGCTTTTTTCACTAATTTTTAACGCTAGTTTGTAAATATCAATAACTGTTTGAAAACATTAGAAAAACAATGAAATTATTGAAAATCGATATGAAATCAATCAAAACTTATTGATTTTAACTAGTTTCACAAGTTTTGACAAAGTTTTATTTAAGATTTTATGTTTTACACAACTTTTAATTACATAGCGATTTACATGCAAAATCTAGCTTTTTTCACTACTTTTTAACGCTAGTTTGTAAATATCAATAACTGTTTGAAAACATTAGAAAAACAATGAAATTATTGAAAATCGATATGAAATCAATCAAAACTTATTGATTTTAACTAGTTTCACAAGTTTTGACAAAGTTTTATTTAAGATTTTATGTTTTACACAACTTTTAATTACATAGCGATTTACATGCAAAATCTAGCTTTTTTCACTACTTTTTAACGCTAGTTTGTAAATATCAATAACTGTTTGAAAACATTAGAAAAACAATGAAATTATTGAAAATCGATATGAAATCAATCAAAACTTATTGATTTTAACTAGTTTCACAAGTTTTGACAAAGTTTTATTTAAGATTTTATGTTTTACACAACTTTTAATTACATAGCGATTTACATGCAAAATCTAGCTTTTTTCACTACTTTTTAACGCTAGTTTGTAAATATCAATAACTGTTTGAAAACATTAGAAAAACAATGAAATTATTGAAAATCGATATGAAATCAATCAAAACTTATTGATTTTAACTAGTTTCACAAGTTTTGACAAAGTTTTATTTAAGATTTTATGTTTTACACAACTTTTAATTACATAGCGATTTACATGCAAAATCTAGCTTTTTTCACTACTTTTTAACGCTAGTTTGTAAATATCAATAACTGTTTGAAAACATTAGAAAAACAATGAAATTATTGAAAATCGATATGAAATCAATCAAAACTTATTGATTTTAACTAGTTTCACAAGTTTTGACAAAGTTTTATTTAAGATTTTATGTTTTACACAACTTTTAATTACATAGCGATTTACATGCAAAATCTAGCTTTTTTCACTACTTTTTAACGCTAGTTTGTAAATATCAATAACTGTTTGAAAACATTAGAAAAACAATGAAATTATTGAAAATCGATATGAAATCAATCAAAACTTATTGATTTTAACTAGTTTCACAAGTTTTGACAAAGTTTTATTTAAGATTTTATGTTTTACACAACTTTTAATTACATAGCGATTTACATGCAAAATCTAGCTTTTTTCACTACTTTTTAACGTAGTTTGTAAATATCAATAACTGTTTGAAAACATTAGAAAAACAATGAAATTATTGAAAATCGATATGAAATCAATCAAAACTTATTGATTTTAACTAGTTTCACAAGTTTTGACAAAGTTTTATTTAAGATTTTATGTTTTACACAACTTTTAATTACATAGCGATTTACATGCAAAATCTAGCTTTTTTCACTACTTTTTAACGCTAGTTTGTAAATATCAATAACTGTTTGAAAACATTAGAAAAACAATGAAATTATTGAAAATCGATATGAAATCAATCAAAACTTATTGATTTTAACTAGTTTCACAAGTTTTGACAAAGTTTTATTTAAGATTTTATGTTTTACACAACTTTTAATTACATAGCGATTTACATGCAAAATCTAGCTTTTTTCACTACTTTTTAACGCTAGTTTGTAAATATCAATAACTGTTTGAAAACATTAGAAAAACAATGAAATTATTGAAAATCGATATGAAATCAATCAAAACTTATTGATTTTAACTAGTTTCACAAGTTTTGACAAAGTTTTATTAAGATTTTATGTTTTACACAACTTTTAATTACATAGCGATTTACATGCAAAATCTAGCTTTTTTCACTACTTTTAACGCTAGTTTGTAAATATCAATAACTGTTTGAAAACATTAGAAAAACAATGAAATTATTGAAAATCGATATGAAATCAATCAAAACTTATTGATTTTAACTAGTTTCACAAGTTTTGACAAAGTTTTATTTAAGATTTTATGTTTTACACAACTTTTAATTACATAGCGATTTACATGCAAAATCTAGCTTTTTTCACTACTTTTAACGCTAGTTTGTAAATATCAATAACTGTTTGAAAACATTAGAAAAACAATGAATTATTGAAAATCGATATGAAATCAATCAAAACTTATTGATTTTAACTATTTCACAAGTTTTGAACAAAGTTTTAATTAAGATTTTATGTTTTACACAAACTTTTAATTACATAGCGACTACATGCAAAATCTAGCTTTTTTCACTACTTTTTAACGCTAGTTTGTAAATATCAATAACTGTTTGAAAACATTAGAAAAACAATGAAATTATTGAAAATCGATATGAAATCATCAAAACTTATTGATTTTAACTAGTTTCACAAGTTTTGACAAAGTTTTATTTTAGATTTTATGTTTTACACAACTTTTAATTACATAGCGATTTACATGCAAAATCTAGCTTTTTTCACTACTTTTTAACGCTCGTTTGTAAATATCAATAACTGTTTGAAAACATTAGAAAAACAATGAAATTATTGAAAATCGATATGAAATCAATCAAAACTTATTGATTTTAACTAGTTTCACAAGTTTTGACAAAGTTTTATTTAAGATTTTATGTTTTACACAACTTTTAATTACATAGCGATTTACATGCAAAATCTAGCTTTTTTCACTACTTTTTAACGCTAGTTTGTAAATATCAATAACTGTTTGAAAACATTAGAAAAACAATGAAATTATTGAAAATCGATATGAAATCAATCAAAACTTATTGATTTTAACTAGTTTCACAAGTTTTGACAAAGTTTTATTTAAGATTTTATGTTTTACACAACTTTTAATTACATAGCGATTTACATGCAAAATCTAGCTTTTTTCACTACTTTTTAACGCTAGTTTGTAAATATCAATAACTGTTTGAAAACATTAGAAAAACAATGAAATTATTGAAAATCGATATGAAATCAATCAAAACTTATTGATTTTAACTAGTTTCACAAGTTTTGACAAAGTTTTATTTAAGATTTTATGTTTTACACAACTTTTAATTACATAGCGATTTACATGCAAAAACTAGCTTTTTTCACTACTTTTTAACGTTAGTTTGTAAATATCAATAACTGTTTGAAAACATTAGAAAAACAATGAAATTATTGAAAATCGATATGAAATCAATCAAAACTTATTGATTTTAACTAGTTTCACAAGTTTTGACAAAGTTTTATTTAAGATTTTATGTTTTACACAACTTTTAATTACATAGCGATTTACATGCAAAATCTAGCTTTTTTCACTACTTTTTAACGCTAGTTTGTAAATATCAATAACTGTTTGAAAACATTAGAAAAACAATGAAATTATTGAAAATCGATATGAAATCAATCAAAACTTATTGATTTTAACTAGTTTCACAAGTTTTGACAAAGTTTTATTTAAGATTTTATGTTTTACACAACTTTTAATTACATAGCGATTTACATGCAAAATCTAGCTTTTTTCACTACTTTTTAACGCTAGTTTGTAAATATCAATAACTGTTTGAAAACATTAGAAAAACAATGAAATTATTGAAAATCGATATGAAATCAATCAAAACTTATTGATTTTAACTAGTTTCACAAGTTTTGACAAAGTTTTATTTAAGATTTTATGTTTTACACAACTTTTAATTACATAGCGATTTACATGCAAAATCTAGCTTTTTTCACTACTTTTTAACGCTAGTTTGTAAATATCAATAACTGTTTGAAAACATTAGAAAAACAATGAAATTATTGAAAATCGATATGAAATCAATCAAAACTTATTGATTTTAACTAGTTTCACAAGTTTTGACAAAGTTTTATTTAAGATTTTATGTTTTACACAACTTTTAATTACATAGCGATTTACATGCAAAATCTAGCTTTTTTCACTACTTTTTAACGCTATTTTGTAAATATCAATAACTGTTTGAAAACAATAGAAAAACAATGAAATTATTGAAAATCGATATGAAATCAATCAAAACTTATTGATTTTAACTAGTTTCACAAGTTTTGACAAAGTTTTATTGAAGATTTTATGTTTTACACAACTTTTAATTACATAGCGATTTACATGCAAAATCTAGCTATTTTCACTACTTTTTAACGTTAGTTTGTAAATATCAATAACTGTTTGAAAACATTAGAAAAACAATGAAATTATTGTAAATCGATATGAAATCAATCAAAACTTATTGATTTTAACTAGTTTCACAAGTTTTGACAAAGTTTTATTTAAGATTTTATGTTTTACACAACTTTTAATTACATAGCGATTTACATGCAAAATCTAGCTTTTTTCACTACTTTTTAACGCTAGTTTGTAAATATCAATAACTGTTTGAAAACATTAGAAAAACAATGAAATTATTGAAAATCGATATGAAATCAATCAAAACTTATTGATTTTAACTAGTTTCACAAGTTTTGACAAAGTTTTATTTAAGATTTTATGTTTTACACAACTTTTAATTACATAGCGATTTACATGCAAAATCTTGCTTTTTTCACTACTTTTTAACGCTCGTTTGTAAATATCAATAACTGTTTGAAAACATTAGAAAAACAATGAAATTATTGAAAATCGATATGAAATCAATCAAAACTTATTGATTTTAACTAGTTTCACAAGTTTTGACAAAGTTTTATTTAAGATTTTATGTTTTACACAACTTTTAATTACATAGCGATTTACATGCAAAATCTAGCTTTTTTCACTACTTTTTAACGCTAGTTTGTAAATATCAATAACTGTTTGAAAACATTAGAAAAACAATGAAATTATTGAAAATCGATATGAAATCAATCAAAACTTATTGATTTTAACTAGTTTCACAAGTTTTGACAAAGTTTTATTTAAGATTTTATGTTTTACACAACATTTAATTACACAGCGATTTACATTCAAAATCTAGCTTTTTTCACTACTTTTTAACGTTAGTTTGTAAATATCAATAACTGTTTGAAAACATTAGAAAAACAATGAAATTATTGAAAATCGATATGAAATCAATCAAAACTTATTGATTTTAACTAGTTTCACAAGTTTTGACAAAGTTTTATTTAAGATTTTATGTTTTACACAACTTTTAATTACATAGCGATTTACATGCAAAATCTAGCTTTTTTCACTAATTTTTAACGCTAGTTTGTAAATATCAATAACTGTTTGAAAACATTAGAAAAACAATGAAATTATTGAAAATCGATATTAAATCAATCAAAACTTATTGATTTTAACTAGTTTCACAAGTTTTGACAAAGTTTTATTTAAGATTTTATGTTTTACACAACTTTTAATTACATAGCGATTTACATGCAAAATCTAGCTTTTTTCACTACTTTTTAACGCTAGTTTGTAAATATCAATAACTGTTTGAAAACATTAGAAAAACAATGAAATTATTGAAAATCGATATGAAATCAATCAAAACTTATTGATTTTAACTAGTTTCACAAGTTTTGACAAAGTTTTATTGAAGATTTTATGTTTTACACAACTTTTAATTACATAGCGATTTACATGCAAAATCTAGCTATTTTCACTACTTTTTAACGTTAGTTTGTAAATATCAATAACTGTTTGAAAACATTAGAAAAACAATGAAATTATTGTAAATCGATATGAAATCAATCAAAACTTATTGATTTTAACTAGTTTCACAAGTTTTGACAAAGTTTTATTTAAGATTTTATGTTTTACACAACTTTTAATTACATAGCGATTTACATGCAAAATCTAGCTTTTTTCACTACTTTTTAACGCTAGTTTGTAAATATCAATAACTGTTTGAAAACATTAGAAAAACAATGAAATTATTGAAAATCGATATGAAATCAATCAAAACTTATTGATTTTAACTAGTTTCACAAGTTTTGACAAAGTTTTATTTAAGATTTTATGTTTTACACAACTTTTAATTACATAGCGATTTACATGCAAAATCTAGCTTTTTTCACTACTTTTTAACGTTAGTTTGTAAATATCAATAACTGTTTGAAAACAATAGAAAAACAATGAAATTATTGAAAATCGATATGAAATCAATCAAAACTTATTGATTTTAACTAGTTTCACAAGTTTTGACAAAGTTTTATTGAAGATTTTATGTTTTACACAACTTTTAATTACATAGCGATTTACATGCAAAATCTAGCTATTTTCACTACTTTTTAACGTTAGTTTGTAAATATCAATAACTGTTTGAAAACATTAGAAAAACAATGAAATTATTGTAAATCGATATGAAATCAATCAAAACTTATTGATTTTAACTAGTTTCACAAGTTTTGACAAAGTTTTATTTAAGATTTTATGTTTTACACAACTTTTAATTACATAGCGATTTACATGCAAAATCTAGCTTTTTTCACTACTTTTTAACGCTAGTTTGTAAATATCAATAACTGTTTGAAAACATTAGAAAAACAATGAAATTATTGAAAATCGATATGAAATCAATCAAAACTTATTGATTTTAACTAGTTTCACAAGTTTTGACAAAGTTTTATTTAAGATTTTATGTTTTACACAACTTTTAATTACATAGCGATTTACATGCAAAATCTAGCTTTTTTCACTACTTTTAACGTTAGTTTGTAAATATCAATAACTGTTTGAAAACATTAGAAAAACAATGAAATTATTGAAAATCGATATGAAATCAATGAAAACTTATTGATTTTAACTAGTTTCACAAGTTTTGACAAAGTTTTATTTAAGATTTTATGTTTTACACAACTTTTAATTACATAGCGATTTACATGCAAAATCTAGCTTTTTTCACTACTTTTTAACGTTAGTTTGTAAATATCAATAACTGTTTGAAAACATTAGAAAAACTAATGAAATTATTGAAAATCGATATGAAATCAATCAAAACTTATTGATTTTAACTAGTTTCACAAGTTTTGACAAAGTTTTATTGAAGATTTTTATGTTTTACACAACTTTTAATTACATAGCGATTTACATGCAAAATCTAGCTTTTTTCACTACTTTTTAACGCTAGTTTGTAAATATCAATAACTGTTTGAAAACATTAGAAAAACAATGAAATTATTGAAAATCGATATGAAATCAATCAAAACTTATTGATTTTAACTAGTTTCACAAGTTTTGACAAAGTTTTATTTAAGATTTTATGTTTTACACAACTTTTAATTACATAGCGATTTACATGCAAAATCTAGCTTTTTTCACTACTTTTTAACGCTAGTTTGTAAATATCAATAACTGTTTGAAAACATTAGAAAAACAATGAAATTATTGAAAATCGATATGAAATCAATCAAAACTTATTGATTTTAACTAGTTTCACAAGTTTTGACAAAGTTTTATTTAAGATTTTGTTTTACACAACTTTTAATTACATAGCGATTTACATGCAAAATCTAGCTTTTTTCACTACTTTTTAACGCTAGTTTGTAAATATCAATAACTGTTTGAAAACATTAGAAAAACAATGAAAAATTATTGAAAATCGATATTGAAATCAATCAAAACTTATTGATTTTAACTAGTTTCACAAGTTTTGACAAAGTTTATTTAAGATTTTATGTTTTACACAACTTTTATTACATAGCGATTTACATGCAAAATCTTGCTTTTTTCACTACTTTTTAACGCTCGTTTGTAAATATCAATAAACTGTTTGAAAACATTAGAAAAACAATGAAATTATTGAAAATCGATATGAAATCAATCAAAACTTATTGATTTTAACTAGTTTCACAAGTTTTGACAAAGTTTTATTTAAGATTTTATGTTTTACACAAGTTTTAATTACATAGCGATTTACATGCAAAATCTAGCTTTTTTCACTACTTTTTAACGCTAGTTTGTAAATATCAATAACTGTTTGAAAACATTAGAAAACAATGAAATTATTGAAAATCGATATGAAATCAATCAAAACTTATTGATTTTAACTAGTTTCACAAGTTTTGACAAAGTTTTATTTAAGATTTTATGTTTTACACAACATTTAATTACACAGCGATTTACATTCAAAATCTAGCTTTTTTCACTACTTTTTAACGTTAGTTTGTAAATATCAATAACTGTTTGAAAACATTAGAAAAACAATGAAATTATTGAAAATCGATATGAAATCAATCAAAACTTATTGATTTTAACTAGTTTCACAAGTTTTGACAAAGTTTTATTTAAGATTTTATGTTTTACACAACTTTTAATTACATAGCGATTTACATGCAAAAATCTAGCTTTTTCACTAATTTTTAACGCTAGTTTGTAAATATCAATAACTGTTCGAAAACATTAGAAAAACAATGAAATTATGAAAATCGATATTAAATCAATCAAAACTTATTGATTTTAACTAGTTTCACAAGTTTTGACAAAGTTTTATTTAAGATTTTATGTTTTACACAACTTTTAATTACATAGCGATTTACATGCAAAATCTAGCTTTTTTCACTACTTTTTAACGTTAGTTTGTAAATATCAATAACTGTTGAAAACATTAGAAAAACTAATGAAATTATTGAAAATCGATATGAAATCAATCAAAAACTTATTGATTTTAACTAGTTTCACAAGTTTTGACAAAGTTTTATTGAAGATTTTATGTTTTACACAACTTTTAATTACAATAGCGATTTACATGCAAAAATCTAGCTTTTTTCACTACTTTTTAACGCTAGTTTGTAAATATCAATAACTGTTTGAAAACATTAGAAAAACAATGAAATTATTGAAAATCGATATGAAATCAATCAAAAACTTATTGATTTTAACTAGTTTCACAAGTTTTGACAAAGTTTTATTTAAGATTTTATGTTTTACACAACTTTTAATTACATAGCGATTTACATGCAAAATCTAGCTTTTTTCACTACTTTTTAACGCTAGTTTGTAAAATATCAATAACTGTTTGAAAACATTAGAAAAACAATGAAATTATTGAAAATCGATATGAAATCAATCAAAACTTATTGATTTTAACTATTTTCACAAGTTTTGACAAAGTTTTATTTAAGATTTTGTTTTACACAACTTTTAATTACATAGCGATTTACATGCAAAATCTAGCTTTTTTCACTACTTTTTAACGCTAGTTTGTAAATATCAATAACTGTTTGAAAACATTAGAAAAACAATGAAATTATTGAAAATCGATATGAAATCAATCAAAACTTATTGATTTAACTAGTTTCACAAGTTTTGACAAAGTTTTATTTAAGATTTTATGTTTTACACAACTTTTAATTACATAGCGATTTACATTGCAAAATCTTGCTTTTTTCACTACTTTTTAACGCTCGTTTGTAAATATCAATAACTGTTTGAAAACATTAGAAAAACAATGAAATTATTGAAAATCGATATGAAATCAATCAAAACTTATTGATTTTAACTAGTTTCACAAGTTTTGAAAAGTTTTATTTAAGATTTTTGTTTTACACAACATTTAATTACACAGCGATTTACATTCAAAATCTAGCTTTTTTCACTACTTTTTAACGTTAGTTTGTAAATATCAATAACTGTTTGAAAACATTAGAAAAACAATGAAATTATTGAAAAATCGATATGAAATCAATCAAAACTTATTGATTTTAACTAGTTTCACAAGTTTTGACAAAGTTTTATTTAAGATTTTATGTTTTACACAATTTTAATTACATAGCGATTTACATGCAAAATCTAGCTTTTTTCACTAATTTTTAACGCTAGTTTGTAAATATCAATAACTGTTCGAAACATTAGGAAAAACAATGAAATTATTGAAAATCGATATTAAATCAATCAAAACTTATTGATTTAACTAGTTTCACAAGTTTTGACAAAGTTTTATTTAAGATTTTATGTTTTACACAACTTTTAATTACATAGCGATTTACATGCAAAATCTAGCTTTTTTCACTACTTTTTAACGTTAGTTTGTAAATATCAATAACTGTTTGAAAACATTAGAAAAACTAATGAAATTATTGAAAATCGATATGAAATCAATCAAAACTTATTGATTTTAACTAGTTTCACAAGTTTTGACAAAGTTTTATTGAAGATTTTATGTTTTACACAACTTTTAATTACATAGCGATTTACATGCAAAATCTAGCTTTTTTCACTACTTTTTAACGCTAGTTTGTAAATATCAATAACTGTTTGAAAACATTAGAAAAACAATGAAATTATTGAAAATCGATATGAAATCAATCAAAACTTATTGATTTTAACTAGTTTCACAAGTTTTGACAAAGTTTTATTTAAGATTTTATGTTTTACACAACTTTTAATTACATAGCGATTTACATGCAAAATCTAGCTTTTTTCACTACTTTTTAACGCTAGTTTGTAAATATCAATAACTGTTTGAAAACATTAGAAAAACAATGAAATTATTGAAAATCGATATGAAATCAATCAAAACTTATTGATTTTAACTAGTTTCACAAGTTTTGACAAAGTTTTATTTAAGATTTTGTTTTACACAACTTTTAATTACATAGCGATTTACATGCAAAATCTAGCTTTTTTCACTACTTTTTAACGCTAGTTTGTAAATATCAATAACTGTTTGAAAACATTAGAAAAACAATGAAATTATTGAAAATCGATATGAAATCAATCAAAACTTATTGATTTTAACTAGTTTCACAAGTTTTGACAAAGTTTTATTTAAGATTTTATGTTTTACACAACTTTTAATTACATAGCGATTTACATGCAAAATCTTGCTTTTTTCACTACTTTTTAACGCTCGTTTGTAAATATCAATAACTGTTTGAAAACATTAGAAAAACAATGAAATTATTGAAAATCGATATGAAATCAATCAAAACTTATTGATTTTAACTAGTTTCACAAGTTTTGACAAAGTTTTATTTAAGATTTTATGTTTTACACAACTTTTAATTACATAGCGATTTACATGCAAAATCTAGCTTTTTTCACTACTTTTTAACGCTAGTTTGTAAATATCAATAACTGTTTGAAAACATTAGAAAAACAATGAAATTATTGAAAATCGATATGAAATCAATCAAAACTTATTGATTTTAACTAGTTTCACAAGTTTTGACAAAGTTTTATTTAAGATTTTATGTTTTACACAACATTTAATTACACAGCGATTTTACATCAAAATCTAGCTTTTTTCACTACTTTTTAACGTTAGTTTGTAAATATCAATAACTGTTTGAAAACATTAGAAAAACAATGAAATTATTGAAAATCGATATGAAATCAATGAAAACTTATTGATTTTAAACTAGTTTCACAAGTTTTGACAAAGTTTTATTTAAGATTTTATGTTTTACACAACTTTTAATTACATAGCGATTTACATGCAAAATCTAGCTTTTTCACTACTTTTTAACGTTAGTTTGTAAATATCAATAACTGTTTTGAAAACATTAGAAAAACTAATGAAATTATTGAAAATCGATATGAAATCAATCAAAACTTATTGATTTTATCTAGTTTCACAAGTTTTGACAAAGTTTTATTGAAGATTTTATGTTTTACACAACTTTTAATTACATAGCGGATTTACATGCAAAATCTAGCTTTTTTCACTACTTTTTAACGCTAGTTTGTAAATATCAATAACTGTTTGAAAACATTAGAAAAACAATGAAATTATTGAAAATCGATATGAAATCAATCAAAACTTATTGATTTTAACTAGTTTCACAAGTTTTGACAAAGTTTTATTTAAGATTTTATGTTTTACACAACTTTTAATTACATAGCGATTTACATGCAAAATCTAGCTTTTTTCACTACTTTTTAACGCTAGTTTGTAAATATCAATAACTGTTTGAAAACATTAGAAAAACAATGAAATTAATTGTAAATCGATATGAAATCAATCAAAAACTTATTGATTTTAACTAGTTTCACAAGTTTTGACCAAAGTTTTATTTAAGATTTTGTTTACACAACTTTTAATTACATAGCGATTTACATGCAAATCTAGCTTTTTTCACTACTTTTTAACGCTAGTTTGTAAATATCAATAACTGTTTGAAAACATTAGAAAAACAATGAAATTATTGAAAATCGATATGAAATCAATCAAAACTTATTGATTTTAACTAGTTTCACAAGTTTTGACAAAGTTTTATTTTAAGATTTTATGTTTTACACAACTTTTAATTACATAGCGATTTACATGCAAAATCTTGCTTTTTTCACTACTTTTTAACGCTCGTTTGTAAATATCAATAACTGTTTGAAAACATTAGAAAAACAATGAAATTATTGAAAATCGATATGAAATCAATCAAAACTTATGATTTTAACTAGTTTCACAAGTTTTGACAAAGTTTTATTTAAGATTTTATGTTTTACACAAGTTTTAATTACAATAGCGATTTACATGCAAAATCTAGCTTTTTTCACTACTTTTTAACGCTAGTTTGTAAATATCAATAACTGTTTGAAAACATTAGAAAAACAATGAAATTATTGAAAATCGATATGAAATCAATCAAAACTTATTGATTTTACTAGTTTCACAAGTTTTGACAAAGTTTTATTTAAGATTTTATGTTTTACACAACATTTAATTACACAGCGATTTACATTCAAAATCTAGCTTTTTTCACTACTTTTTAACGTTAGTTTGTAAATATCAATAACTGTTTGAAAACATTAGAAAAACAATGAAATTATTGAAAATCGATATGAAATCAATCAAAACTTATTGATTTTAACTAGTTTCACAAGTTTTGACAAAGTTTTATTTAAGATTTTATGTTTTACACAACTTTTAATTACATAGCGATTTACATGCAAAATCTAGCTTTTTTCACTACTTTTTAACGCTAGGTTTGTAAATATCAATAACTGTTTGAAAACATTAGAAAAACAATGAAATTATTGAAAATCGATATGAAATCAATCAAAACTTATTGATTTTAACTAGTTTCACAAGTTTTGACAAAGTTTTATTTAAGATTTTATGTTTTACACAACATTTAATTACACAGCGATTTACATTCAAAATCTAGCTTTTTTCACTACTTTTTAACGTTAGTTTGTAAATATCAATAACTGTTTGAAAACATTAGAAAAACAATGAAATTATTGAAAATCGATATGAAATCAATGAAAACTTATTGATTTTAACTAGTTTCACAAGTTTTGACAAAGTTTTATTTAAGATTTTATGTTTTACACAACTTTTAATTACATAGCGATTTACATGCAAAATCTAGCTTTTTTCACTACTTTTTAACGTTAGTTTGTAAATATCAATAACTGTTTGAAAACATTAGAAAAACTAATGAAATTATTGAAAATCGATATGAAATCAATCAAAACTTATTGATTTTAACTAGTTTCACAAGTTTTGACAAAGTTTTATTGAAGATTTTATGTTTTACACAACTTTTAATTACATAGCGATTTACATGCAAAATCTAGCTTTTTTCACTACTTTTTAACGCTAGTTTGTAAATATCAATAACTGTTTGAAAACATTAGAAAAACAATGAAATTATTGAAAATCGATATGAAATCAATCAAAACTTATTGATTTTAACTAGTTTCACAAGTTTTGACAAAGTTTTATTTAAGATTTTATGTTTTACACAACTTTTAATTACATAGCGATTTACATGCAAAATCTAGCTTTTTTCACTACTTTTTAACGCTAGTTTGTAAATATCAATAACTGTTGAAAACATTAGAAAAACAATGAAATTATTGAAAATCGATATGAAATCAATCAAAACTTATTGATTTTAACTAGTTTCACAAGTTTTGACAAAGTTTTATTTAAGATTTTGTTTTACACAACTTTTAATTACATAGCGATTTACATGCAAAATCTAGCTTTTTTCACTACTTTTTAACGCTAGTTTGTAAATATCAATAACTGTTTGAAAACATTAGAAAAAACAATGAAATTATTGAAAATCGATATGAAATCAATCAAAACTTATTGATTTTAACTAGTTTCACAAGTTTTGACAAAGTTTTATTTAAGATTTTATGTTTTACACAACTTTTAATTACATAGCGATTTACATGCAAAATCTTGCTTTTTTCACTACTTTTTAACGCTCGTTTGTAAATATCAATAACTGTTTGAAAACATTAGAAAAACAATGAAATTATTGAAAATCGATATGAAATCAAATCAAAACTTATTGATTTTAACTAGTTTCACAAGTTTTGACAAAGTTTTATTTAAGATTTTATGTTTTACACAACTTTTAATTACATAGCGATTTACATGCAAAATCTAGCTTTTTTCACTACTTTTTAACGCTAGTTTGTAAATATCAATAACTGTTTGAAAACATTAGAAAAACAATGAAATTATTGAAAATCGATATGAAATCAATCAAACTTATTGATTTTAACTAGTTTCACAAGTTTTGACAAAGTTTTATTTAAGATTTTATGTTTTACACAAAATTTAATTACACAGCGATTTACATTCAAAATCTAGCTTTTTTCACTACTTTTTAACGTTAGTTTGTAAATATCAATAACTGTTTGAAAACAATAGAAAAACAATGAAATTATTGAAAATCGATATGAAATCAATCAAAACTTATTGATTTTAACTAGTTTCACAAGTTTTGACAAAGTTTTATTTAAGATTTTATGTTTTACACAACTTTTAATTACATAGCGATTTACATGCAAAATCTAGCTTTTTCACTAATTTTTAACGCTAGTTTGTAAATATCAATAACTGTTCGAAAACATTAGAAAAACAATGAAATTATTGAAAATCGATATTAAATCAATCAAAACTTATTGATTTTAACTAGTTTCACAAGTTTTGACAAAGTTTTATTTAAGATTTTATGTTTTACACAACTTTTAATTACATAGCGATTTACATGCAAAATCTAGCTTTTTTCACTACTTTTTAACGTTAGTTTGTAAATATCAATAACTGTTTGAAAACATTAGAAAACTAATGAAATTATTGAAAATCGATATGAAATCAATCAAAACTTATTGATTTTAACTAGTTTCACAAGTTTTGACAAAGTTTTATTGAAGATTTTATGTTTTACACAACTTTTAATTACATAGCGATTTACATGCAAAATCTAGCTTTTTTTCACTACTTTTTAACGCTAGTTTGTAAATATCAATAACTGTTTGAAAACATTAGAAAAACAATGAAATTATTGAAAATCGATATGAATCAATCAAAACTTATTGATTTTAACTATTTTCACAAGTTTTGACAAAGTTTTATTTAAGATTTTGTTTTACACAACTTTTAATTACATAGCGATTACATGCAAAATCTAGCTTTTTTCACTACTTTTTAACGCTAGTTTGTAAATATCAATAACTGTTTGAAACATTAGAAAAACAATGAATTATTGAAAATCGATATGAGATCAATCAAAACTTATTGATTTTAACTAGTTTCACAAGTTTTGACAAAGTTTTATTTAAGATTTTATGTTTTACACAACTTTTAATTACATTGCGATTTACATGCAAAATCTTGCTTTTTTCACTACTTTTTAACGCTCGTTTGTAAATATCAATAACTGTTTGAAAACATTAGAAAAACAATGAAATTATTGAAAATCGATATGAATCAATCAAAACTTATTGATTTTAACTAGTTCACAAGTTTTGACAAAGTTTTATTTAAGATTTTTATGTTTTACACAACAATTTAATTACACAGCGATTTACATTCAAAAATCTAGCTTTTTTCACTACTTTTTAACGTTAGTTTGTAAATATCAATAACTGTTTGAAAACATTAGAAAAACAATGAAATTATTGAAAATTCGATATGAAATCAATCAAAACTTATTGATTTTAACTAGTTTCACAAGTTTTGACAAAGTTTTATTAAGATTTTATGTTTTACACAACTTTTAATTACATAGCGATTTACATGCAAAATCTAGCTTTTTTCACTAATTTTTAACGCTAGTTTGTAAATATCAATAACTGTTCGAAAACATTAGAAAAACAATGAAATTATTGAAAATCGATATTAAATCAATCAAAACTTATTGATTTTAACTAGTTTCACAAGTTTTGACAAAGTTTTATTTAAGATTTTATGTTTTACACAACTTTTAATTACATAGCGATTTACATGCAAAATCTAGCTTTTTTCACTACTTTTTAACGTTAGTTTTGTAAATATCAATAACTGTTTGAAAACATTAGAAAAACTAATGAAATTATTGAAAATCGATATGAAATCAATCAAAACTTATTGATTTTAACTAGTTTCACAAGTTTTGACAAAGTTTTTATTGAAGATTTTATGTTTTACACAACTTTTAATTACATAGCGATTTAACATGCAAAATCTAGCTTTTTTCACTAGCTTTTTAACGCTAGTTTGTAAATA
>CAWVQA010000582.1:122500-125000 GCA_963932145.1 Acanthosepion lycidas | reverse complement strand
TTAAAATACTGAGTTAATAGTTATATTTCCTACATATCCACATACATTACACTCATAAACTCTACTCTTACAGTAACCTGATTCGGTAGACCGTCACCTTGAAGTGATTCTGGACCTTGTAATTATATATATATATAATGTGCGGTGGATAAATTGTCTAAATTACTCAAAAAGCAAAATAACACTGACATCACATTTCAAAAAATATATATTTATCAAAATACACAAAAATATCTTGAAATACTAAAGGTGAATTTTATTCAATAAAGTCACCATTGGTTTCAATCATGGCGTCCAAAAGACTTCGGAATCTCTTACATCTCTTCTAGCTGGTCTCTTTGATTAAATTGATGAATACTATTATAATGCTTTGCTTCCGTTCACATTTGGTGTTACAAGGATTTTGTTGGCCTCTCTCTCCTTTGCACCCACCATATAATAAAGAGAATTGCAGTCTGGTCAGCTAGGGGACCAGATTTAAGTGGTGATGTGGTCAGAGACATTTTCTGTCAGCCATAACTAATTTCTCCTACTTGTGTGACATAATTCAATTTCTTGTTGACAGACATAGAATCTTTCAGCCGCGACCCTCTAGAAGCAAGGCAGAACCATGTCATCGAGACGGTTGATATATACCTCCGTCTTTATTCTGAGAGCCGGTGGAAATATGAATGGAGGCATAATTTCTCCATCATATTGATCACTACAAACAGCTTCGTAATCATTATTAGATTCCTCCAAATCTTTTACAATCCACTGCCCTGTCCACAGATTGACACCCAAACAATCTGAAATGTTCGGATTAGATGTTCATGCTATTCCAAATTTCTAGCGGAGTATATTCTGCATGTTGCTTTTTTTTTCTCACAGTACAGTTCAAGTGGGCCTACCATAATGTGCAGTCTACAAAAACAAAAAGAAACAATCCGCATGCTCGAAATTACAAATGAAAATGTCGTACATTTTGTTTGTGTATATGTATATATATATATATATATATATATGCCTCACACCTATACACACACCCACAGCAATACACACGCTTACACATATCATACTCACTCACTCCCAAAGAAGCAAACAACACGCAGAAACACTAAACAGAGACACATCCCCTCTCCAGGTCCAATAAAACTGTCAAACTCTCAAGGGAATTCAGAGAAGCATAGATCCACCCAGCTCTTATCTCAAATAACAACTTAAAAGAGACTGTTTGACCAACACAAGGAATGTTAAAAGATTCATGTTAAAGAGATAAAAAAAATTAAAAAAAACAAATGAAAACTACAGACAAAAGTTCATTTTCTCCGTCAAGACATTCATTTCTGTAGTTTACTGCTACCAGCAAGCAGAAATATTTATTCTCCTGATGATGGCCATTTTGGCCGAAACTAGTCGAGGAATCTAAATGAAATAATAATAATAATAATAATAATAATAATAGTAAAAACGAAAGAACATTAATCTACAACCCAGTGTGTCTGAGGATTTTGATATTTTTTTATTCAATATATATATATATATATATATATATATATATATAAAAGCGTGTTTGTGTATAATATTTACAAAGGAACAAACATAAAATTTGGATAATTTATATATAATTTTATTTCGGGTTTAAAATAACTTTTCAAAATATATAGAATGCAGTAAAAGATAAAAAATATCAGATCATATCAAAAACATTTAACTAGATTTGTTTGATTAGTTATTACAACATACACACACACACTAATCTTTCGACAATAACTCTGCCACAGTGGTAAATAAATATACGACTGGTTCCAGTACACATGATTGCTAGAAAAGTACACTAAAACAGCTGTGTCACAGTTAACGGCTGTGCTTTTTGATAAGAGGGTTTATATGCGTGTCTTTAAGCAGCGCCGATTTCAGAGTTTCAAGTTGATCGAAAAATAAGTAAACGAAAAAAAAAATATGTAGGAAAATGAAGAGCGACAAGAAAAATCCGTACGTGTATGTCTCCATGGGTTGGGGAAAGCTAAGCTGGTTTTATTCCTGTACGTTCTCTCCTATTACTGAATCGATGACAAAGAAGTGATGGGCCGATAGAATCGATCAAGTTTAAGGCAGCTGTAATGACAGCAGAATCAGTAGCGTTCTATGGTTACCAACTGCCAATCGACACGTCTTTATTCAACCAACTTGGTGCATTTCTCCGATTTTAGTACGATTCCTTGAATTGGTGACGTAGATATAAGTTATCTTTAAAATTCTTTGCGGGCCAAAATTTAGACGACTTTCACCTGCTCTAATGAATGGGTAAATATTTAGTCGAGGTACGCTCCGAAATAGATGCATCCTATTTTTTTTTTTTTATTTTCTAATATAATTTGTGCGTTTTGTCTAGGGCGGATGTTTTTGTTATAGCAGAAAAGGGTGAAAAATTTCATCCTTACCACACATTCTTTTTGCTTGGTTACTGATAGCAATCTGACAAATAGGATATGAAAATGACGACGTTGAGAGAGGCATG
>CAWVQA010000582.1:35000-120000 GCA_963932145.1 Acanthosepion lycidas | reverse complement strand
TCTCCTATTAAAATATAAAATACATACATACGTGATTAGATTTCATTATGAAAGCAAAAATTTTATCGTAATACATTTGCTAATAAACAACAAATGTCGTTAAGTTTTCCTAGAATATACTCATAAAATATTTTGTAGGCTTTCGTGTATAATATAACACTTCTTTTAAAATTTTCGAAGCAATGTTTTGGGGTAAACAATGGTTTATTTGGCAAATAAACTATTTAGAACATAAGATTTTATCTATAACTACAGAACAGTATCTAAAAATAATATATTTGATCATAATTATAGCCTATCTTATTGAATACATTATTTAAATATTTTACATTTTAATATGGACTAGTTGACACAGAGTTCTCATTCAACCATTAATTTACTTAATTTACTATTCTTTCGTGTTTAATATCATATTCATCATTTTTATTGCTTTTTGCTTGTCCATTGTGCTTGCTGATTTATTCATACTCAAATATATCGGAATGATAGATGAAATATTTCTTTACGGATAATATTGTAGCGTAGCAGCTGAGGCCAGATAACAATGCCTTCTCCGGGTGCAACGTATTCAGGTCAAACGCATGTAGCTTAAGAACAACCCTTCGGTCAGAATGTTACCCACGAATTTGTATCGTTACCAGGAGAATTTGTAACAGTAAGCAGATGATATTGTCGGATTTTATCCTATTTGTATAAACGAGCGAAGCTGAGACGAATGGTAGATATTACAAGGTGAAGTAGACGGCAAAGAAAGATTATCATGTCACTGTCGTCGAATAGAACGGAAAAAAAGTTTTTGACCTGAGGCGATGCAGTAGCGGCAAATTTGGAGTAAGCACACTAAGTTGGTGGGTTAGGGAACACGATGAAACTTAGATATTAAAGATTAACTGATAATATGATGATGGTAGCAAGTCAGCAGGTTCTATATTTGAACAATACTGAGAGAGAAGATTCTGGCATGTAAGACATTAACTTTCTCAGTCAGTTTTGGTGTAACGAAATGTAAATGACTTAGTTTAAGATCGTTTAGTTAAGACGTAGTTCTTACAAGGTTATTTGATTTTTCGTGTAGAGTACCAATGTTTGTTCTCAATATTAAAATCGCTATAAATATGAATCCTAGAGAAAAAAGGATTAAGCCGTAACATTCTTGGTATATGTTAATAAACATTAGCCAGTTGTATCAAATGTGTAGAAAGTTGAACATCTCAAACTATTATACACAAGTTTGAAGATTTAAGTTACTACGTTTCCATAATATTACCGCTAAATCGAAGTTTTTAATAATTTCACAACTTTATCGAGAAAAGGAAAAAAAAACAAACATTGGAGATAAAGATGAGACAGAAAAAAAAAACTTAGTTTAAGATCACTTATTTCCGATGTAGATATTATAAGGTTGATTATATTATCTCTCTGATCTGTGCTCCATATTGAGAAAAATTTTTTTTTTTGTCATCATTTATTGCCTGGGTCAGCGAAGAAAAAATCTCGAAACAGAAAACTTCCCGCGTTCTCTGTTGTTAAGCAATAAGATGCAATCATTATGTCAACTTTTCCTTAAGTAAAGCCGAATTAAACTCTCAACAAAATACATTAAAACCGATATAAACTTAATTTTCGGTGTATCAAGTTATGAGGTTTCAAGTGGAGAAGCTATAAAGTATAAGCAATGGCGATTGTGTGAAAAAACATCCTTCAAAGTCAGAGAATTCAGCTAGACGTAGGTGTTGGAATGATTTGAAATGATATTATAGCTGAAAGAGTTGGCCAATGTTGAATTCAAATTTAGATGTCAGCCCAGATGCACACTGATTTTTAAAGTCATAAGTGGAGCCATTATAAACCAAAATGTACGACAATGATCCATTAAATTGGAGGAGAAAGACTAAATCACTTTTCAATAAAACAGTTTCAACACCACTCGTTTGATAGCCAAAGTTTTCGATTGACTGATTAAAAACTTGTGTAAGGTTCTAAATCGGGATGTTTATATTAGAATAGGACACACTGTTATCAAGGATATTAAAAATACAATTTTTCGTAAGAGCTAAAAATTAGAGGATATTTTCGAAAATCGTTATCACCAAGCTCTTGAAGAGACACGGGACTCAGATGTGTAAGCATTCTGCAATTTTGAACATATAGTTGCCGTGGAAAATTTTACCTATATTCTATAATTAAATTTTTTTCTTGGAGATCATTAACCGTTCTAATTGTGTTCATCTTCGAAACTGGAAAAATGTGTGTGGAAAGTTTTGAGTAAAATTGGCATTTTAGCAGACATCTATCTATCTATCTATCTATCTATCTATCTATATATATATATATATATATATATATATATATATATATATATATATATGTAAAATAAAAAGGCTTGACCACTATTTTTCCATGGTCATAATTTATTCCATTGGAATCCAGACCTGATGAATTGGATCGTATTTACGATTCCAATGGAATAAATTATGACCATGGAAAATTAGTGATCAAGCCTTTTTATTATATCCTTATTCTATCCTGAACATTGATATCTACCAGGATTCTATCCTCTTGGAATATTTTTTTTAAACAAATATATATGTATGTGTATATTTACCACTAATATATATATATATATATATATATATATATATATATATATATATATATATATATATATATTACTGGTAAATATACACATACATATATATTTGTAATATATATATATATATATATATATATATATATGTGTGTGTGTGTGAGTGTTTGTGGGGTTTTCGCAAAAAAAACACGGAAGTATATACTTACAGAGTTCAAATATCAGATTGTTGTAAAGAAGCTAAATCTGGGCGAAGAACCTCAACGTAGATAAGTATTTACAGATGAGTAATGACAAAGGAAATCGTGTTGCATGCGTCTCTCAGCAAGATTTGTCTACTGATGGATGAGATATTTACATTCATGAGACAGGGAATTTGAAAAAAAACAGCGCAAAAAAACGACAAATCTGACAAATCTTATAAGGTATATGTATGTTTGCATATATATATATATATATATATATATATATATATATATATATATATATGTTCTTTTTTTTTCTCATTTTTCATATTTTTTCATTGTTTTTCTTTCATTCTTTACCTTGTCATTTCATTCCTTTTTATCATTCTTTTCCTCCTTTTCTTTCTTGCCGTTCCTTTACTTTTGGAAGGGAGCTGCAAAATATGTACAATGATCCTCTAGCTCAATATGACATTAAATTTCAAAATCCTTGTCGTTTTTACTAGTTTATATCAACAGCCTTATTAATAATTTTATTTCTATATTGTACCTATTTACATATTATTGATTACACACACACACACACACACACACATATATATATATATATATATATATATATATATATATATATATATATGTGTGTGTGTGTGTGTGTGTAAATTGTGAGACGTAGTTATGATTCTTCATATTTTTATTCTAAATGTCTCTGTATCCAACATTTACGTAAACAAATCTTTAAAAGTTGAAGCAAGTCTAAAACTCTCATTCATTTAATAAAAATATAGCTAACGCAAAAATATTTTTTTCAGTTCGGACCGTTGAAGAGTAGAGTTCAGAAAACTTAATGAGAATTCGTGTGCTACGAAGAACATTTCGTATGAAAGAAATCAAAGTCATTCATGATTCATCGTAGTCGTAATAATAAGTAATCAATATTCTGCCCGACATTTTTTTTTTCGCGTATTTGTTATCGATGTGGAAATAACATGATTGTTGACGTGTACGGCGGTTTTATGGAAACGTATATGAACAGTATTGAACACAGAGACAACCACACGATTACTCGTAAATTGAAATTTTCTTTGTTATTTTCTATATTTCTTATCTGCATGTGTGCCTTTTAACGGATTAATACTCCTAGTGGTGTTCAGGCTTCCAGCTTATGTACTGCTTGAAAAAAATCGCTTTTATTCATCTACAGCTTTCGTTCACAGTGGATATCTAGTAATTATTATAAAAACAAGGGATATACCTATGTATGTTTAAAAGCTGTTTCTATAGCTAACCTGTTTCGAGGTATCATCATAATATTATCAAAGCAAATTAGTAGGAAACGTGAATGAACATTTATTCATTTATATATATATATATATATATATATATATATATATATATATATATATATTTAGGTATTTAAAACAACATGCCTGCCCGCACACACAATTCCGTAAAATACTTGTCGATAACATAATTATACTTCGACATGAAAACAACAGACAAAAACTAAAAATCCTTGAAGCATTATACATCAAACAGTTGAAACCCAACCTAAACAAAATCAATTATGGCATCTCTACAAATATTCTTAAATGTCTATAGTATATAGCAATAGCTTCCCATACTTCATACTTCTCCAATTCACTCTCGTGTAGTCATGTGTGACGTCATGAGATGCGGTGCGATTTTCGCTTCTAGCGTCTTATATGCACGTGTTTATCGTTGGTTAGAAATCATCTATGTAAGCAATGACAGACAATCATCACTGTCTTGTCCGTATATTGCTTAATATGCTGTAATTGACATCTTTGATAATGGCTTATGTAAGCAGAAAGCTTAGATTGTATTTTTAAAAAATTATGGATCAATATTGCGAATTTCTTTCTTCGTTCAACGATAATGTTATTAAACTTATCAGATGTTACGAAATAATTTACATAAAATAAATAGACAACACGTGTCTATATTATTCAGTGAAACGTGTATATATATATATATATATATATATATATATATATATATATATATATATATATATATATATGATTAAAATATCAACAGCGCTGTTTCTAGCTCAGCGATTTATTGTTCTTTTTCAAGTGTTTCAAAAGAATTCATCCAACTGTCACCAGTTCTACATAACTTAATTTCTGTTTTTAGTATTATCATTCTTCGTGCCATGTGCCTTTAGAGCATAAACGATCATGGCTCTCCACAACTTCTTATCCTTTGTCGCACTGAGCATTTTTCACTCTTGCTCATGCTTCTGAATTGCCGTTCTGCTATCAATTAAGTCAATCTTATAAAATAAGTGGCTCATTGCTTTTCCATATCTCTTTTCCGCCAGCACAATATGCCTCATGAATGTAAAGTGTCCCAAGCCCTCCTTCCTAGTTATATGTCGTAAGAATATCAGTTGGTTTCCATAATTCTAGTACCCCTTTTTTAAGACTTCCTTGTTGCTTACTCGCTCAGTTCATGGAATCTTTTGTATTATTCTGTAAAACCTTATTTCTGCTACTTCTAGTTTTCTCCATATCCCCGGGGCGATTGTCCATCATTCAATGCCATGTAAACAGTTGGAGAACACATGATTTTCTTTGTTCCTTTATAATTTTTCCCCATTTCCCTATACATTGTTTAACTTTTAGAATAGTTCGCTTGCTAGCCCATTGCCTGTTCAGATTATGCTAAATCATTTCGCAGATATTTATTTATATTTATATCAGAAATTTGTAACAAGCATCTTGGTCGTTCTCTCTCTTTGTTGCGCATACATTCTGTCTTCTTGCAGTCTATTATCCGCTCCCTTTTTTCTCGCTTTCTTCTACATTGTTTAGGAAATCTCAGAGATTTTCCTTTCCGATTCTTCCATCGATAGAGTCATCTGCGTATTTTATATTAAGATTACGCCAACTGAAAATAAATCCTGGTAAGTCCTCCAATTCGCACAGTTGAGCGTCGCTGTAAAGGTTTTATAATTGTTGATAAACGGACTACTTAAAAACATAACTCATTCTTTTTTAATGTCTAAATTAAACATTAAAAATTTTACAAAATTTTTCCAAACAAATTCGACTTTTTGAAGTTCATATAATTTTCATAAAACTTAAGACAGACTGCATTCTTCGTTTGCGATATGGGATGTTTCGTTTAACTTGTTAAATTAGGGTCTTGATTAGTTGTGAATAAAAGAGAAAAATTATAAAAAACTGCTAGTAATAATAATGTCTGATAATGTTTCATCTAACAGCATTTCGCGATATATTAATCATAATGATACATTTCTTCTGAACGACCGAAGAAACACAGGAATTTGTAAGATTTTATGAGAAACTTTGATGTCAACATGCTTTTTTACAGATACATATTAAGCGTCGTTTTTTCAAGAAAAATGACTAACAAATTATGAAGAAAACTGTTTTAGCGCGGCTAAATAGGAGAAAAATAAATGCTTATTCTTCTTGAACTCTTGCATTCGGAGAAAACGTTTTTTTTCTTTTTTTACGACTGCAAATTGCTATCGAAAATGGAAAATACACATTTATCGTAACCAATAGAAACGGTTAAAAATCTCAGTTAAAGGACAGTATCACCTTTTTTTGAATTAAAAGAAATTGAAATTCTGTCGGCCGAAATTAAAAATTAAAATTAAAAAAATTGAAATTTAAAGAAAAATTTACAATGAGCAAGAATAATGTACAAATCTGTTCATATATATTTTCATAAATGTTCAGTATTAATTAAGGTTTATCTTAAACAATTATTTATTTCATACTATTGCGTGCGCTAACTATAACACGTTTACGCATATATGCTTGGAAGATCATATTTTTTTAGATAAGATAAATGTTTCTTATCTCAAGTAAAAACAAATAAACGTAATAAAACTCACTTACACGCGATAAAACTAAACTTTCTTTGACGCGATAAAATTAAAATTTCCTTGACGCGATGAAACTACAATTTCTTTGACGCGATGAAACGAAACTTTCTTTGACGCGATTAAACTTTTGAAGTAACAAATGTGGAAAAATGAAAACTGATTATAGTTTTTTTATACGGTTTATACGAAAAGATGCCGTCTCATTTCATGATATAAGCTTCAGAAAACAGCGTAACTTTTCACGTTACAATAAGATATTTTCACTACATTCCTTGTGTGTGTATATATATATATATATATATATATATATATATATATATATATATATATTATGTCATTAAAAGGTTCGCTCGTTTCCCTAATTCATTTTTATTTCTGGAATTAATTTTATTGGATAATATTTGAAACATTTCCACTTATATTTCGATAGATTTCACATTCATGAATTTATTCTGTAAACTTTAGAATATAGATTTTATGACAATAGTTTCTCTTACACTTCTCACTTGCGTAAATATATTCATGATTCTTGGTTTCTTTTCAAATATTTTTCTTTACAAATTGAAATGCGATGTCAATGCTAATCTCTTAGATCCTTGAGCCCTGAGCTTTTATTGTTTCCTCTATCTCCCCTCCCCTCCATAAGGCTTTCTCAGTTTCTTTCATACTCAATCAGCATTTATATATTAGTGATCTTATTTCTCTTACTTGGAGTGAGATTATTACAAAAATCAAAAAATAAAATTTAGTAAGATGAAGTGTCTGTTGTATACGGTGTATGTATAAAAACAGAATAGAAACTGATTGGTCACCAACGGAAGTTTAATTCGGTTATTATAAGATGATTTCTGAGATTTTGCAGCGGTCGTACCTTCGTAATCACCATTAGGCTCATTCAATTCTTTGGAAATCTCTTCACCGTCCTCATATTGACACCCAAACACATTACAGCATGCCATTTTCAAATTTCTGACGGAGTTAATTCCACCACAGTAATCTTTTCTCACATACGGAACCCATCTGACGCAGTCGAAAAATTCTAAAACAAAGCGCATGCGCGAAATTAAAAATAATAAAGAGCGACAATTTATACATCACACCTTGTATGTTCTTTTCGGAGTAGACAGGTGATGTTTTTGAAACGCATAAGGAAGGAAAAGTTCATTAAAGAAGTTAACACTAAAAGCACATATCCGAAGGCCAGAGAAGCAGATGAAATAGCTCTTAATATAATATTGTTTGAGTTAGATGTTGGGAGAACAAAAGAAGCAACTTCGATAGAGTTTCGTGTAAATCGCCCAGAATGGACAACAACAACAAAAGAAAAACAAAAAAAAAAAACATGTGAAGTGTCATCATCTCGTGTCATTAAAGAATAAAGTATATGGACAGAATATTTGATATAATGGCTATAAACACTAATTTATAATTCAGTGTTCAACCCTATTCGGGTTGCTGAAAACAATAAAAGCTACTATTGCATATTAGAATTTTAACATTATTTACAGAATCAGTCAGTTATGTGCCAGACGTGATTTACGCTTAGGCGATCATGTATCTTTCGACACAGTAAGTTGACATTTCTTTGTGCGGAAGACCAGTTGAAATCCAAGGCTATAGAACACGGTCTGTTCTTGTGGGGCGCGAAAAAAAGGATTCATACCTTTCCCAGGTGTATTAGCAGGAAAGTGATTTAATTGATTTGACTTGATTTCGAAATCGGCTCCACGATTACTTAATCCGAGCTGCTATCCATTACACCATCGTTGCAAAATACAGAATTTAAATTTTCATTTGATATATATTCGACAGTTGTGAAGCTAAATATACACATATATTATGATATAGTATTGCTTATTCAATATTTATTACTAGAATATGTCAGATTACAGTCGATTGTGAAGTTTAAACAAAAACTGTGAAAAATTAACCTTGTACTCATATAATCTTAAACTCCGTGTTTACTTTCTGGACATCCCTATAAAATGCATCATTCTAAAAAATATAAACATATGTATTATAAATAGATAACATACGATAATTTGATGAATAATAATAATAATAATAATAGCTAACTAGATTTATATATAAGCTTCCAGACTGCAGTTAAGTATACTCTCTAATATGTTATACTATATGAATTGGTAAATTCAAAATGCAAATTAATAACATAACGTAAATATATAAACTCCTCTGATTGTTGTCCCCATCTTTATTGCTACATTCACGATATTTCGGCTGTTGTAAGAAAAAAAAATCCTGAATATGGCAACATATTTATCAGCATACGATAGACAGATAAATGTACATACATATATAAAAGTATGCAAAGGTTTTCATTTACGAATTTGAACACGCTGTTATTTATCTGTATTCTTTTGCTGTATATTTTTATTTATTTGGGATATAATAAGGATATTTTACTGACAATATTAAACAGATAAATTTTGGTTTGAATCCTGTTTTGTTTTGATAAACAAGGATATTTGAGAACATGATAGTGCGTGTAGATATTTATTAGTTCATAATAATATACAAACATTTGTCAGACATTAAAAATATAAACACACACACACATATATATATATAAAATTTTGCTTAACCATAACTGTAGTACTAATTCGGAATAATGTATATTCGCTTTCTTCTATTTGGACAGCAAAGGAAACATTTAAATATGCCACAAAATCTTAATAAATATATTCTAATATAGGAAATTCCATTTAAATTTCAGAAAATTAAATTCGATTTTAAATTACATTTCAGCGTATTTAGAGCTTTGATATTTTTAATAATGTTTCCAAATTTTATGAAAATAAATTTATATATCCAGAAATAAAATTCGATTTCCAAAAGAGAAATTGCATTTGAAACGATTCAACTGTGCAATTATTCCAAACCATTCTTGTAGATTCAAACTAACCAAACTTTCGCAAATTTCGTAATTTCCAAATGTTTTATTTTCCCTGATAAAAATAAAGCATGTACATATATAAATACAATTCTGTAAAACAAAAGAAATGCCTATCTTAAGTTGAAGAAAAAGTAACTTTTTCTTTACTTCAATTACTTTTAATGCCAGAAGATGTAAAATATAGCCATGAATGTAGTTTCTTTTTTTTATCGCAGACATTGCCAAAGGGAATTGGAGGATTTCCCGGGAGCAGAGATCCGATTGAGACAATTTCCATGCAAGAAAGATATTTATTTTAACTTTTTCTTTTTCTCTAGTGTTTTCCGGTTTCCAGTATCCTTCAACAATTACCATTTCTCTTCAGCCTAAAATACCTGCGTCCGAGAATCTGAAAATTACTTTTTTCCCTGACAATCAGACTAGTAGATTTTATTTTTTTTATTAGGAATTACTCTTTTTTTTTCTTTTTTTTTTAACTATTTTAATTTATGTCCATTGAAAGTTCTTTAAACCACGAGTTCACCTTGCTTGCAAAAATATCAAATATTTAAAAAGAAACATTAATCTTAAAATCATGGCCATAAAACACCTGATTACTAGGTCCATTTAGTGTAACAAATCCGAATGGTTATTACTTGGGATAGTATAAGCGGCGATAACGGTGAAAATATTAGATCATGTTTCTCTTTTCCTTTAAGATTTAAAAAAAAAAAAAGTGGTATATTTTTAATTTCATAATTTTATTACTGATGTTATTGACTCAAGCAGAATATATAATTAGAACTGCTGTAATACGAAAAGAAGCTGTAATTTAAAGTAAATTGATTAATGAAAAATGTTTTATATGCAATGTTGAAAGTTTCTGTTAAAGCTTTTTGATGCGGCTTAATAAAACGTAATTTAATATGTCGACAGACTGGTTGCGTAAATTTTAAAAGGCAACAATAAAGAAGAAAAAAACATAACATTAGGAAATCGTTTCTGTTACAAAATCATATTCGATTAAAATATGGGAAACGATAGGTGAATGTAA
This sequence comes from Acanthosepion lycidas, assembly GCA_963932145.1. Taxonomy (NCBI): domain Eukaryota; kingdom Metazoa; phylum Mollusca; class Cephalopoda; order Sepiida; family Sepiidae; genus Acanthosepion; species Acanthosepion lycidas. The sequence continues at coordinate 109,395 of CAWVQA010000582.1, read as the reverse complement.
CATAATTAAAAAAAATTGCATAAATGGCTTCGCAAATGTATGTGAAAGTTTTCACAAGATGTCAGGACATGGATTTCTCCCAAATTCTTGTTGCATATAAAGCAATAAAACTTTGTGTATGTTACTGACAGAACTCGTTGATTTCATGAAATAACCCCCATTGTCTGGAAGACTGTGGATACGCTTGGTTATCATGCCGGATATCGGCATGTTAACCCGGCGTTATATCAAAGCAAAAATTCTTGGAATTTCACTTCAAATATCCCTCTTAAAATATGCATTAATAAAATAGACGGACAACATTGATATATTAGAATTCTTCATCAGAACGATGAATAGAGAAAAGTTTAATATAACGTCAACTTCTATGTTTAAGTTCTTAGCTTTTTAATTGCGTTTGATACCTTATCGGAAAGAACTTTTAGCGATCAGAACAGTATTTTTAATTTTTTCGGAAGGAGAAACAATTTCACACATTAAAATTCTCAAGACATTCACATGAATTCATCTCTCTTATATCAAACATAATTTATTATTGATATGGTGACCTAATTAGTTAGAAATCAAGACAGTGAAGTGTCTGGTACATATGGAATGGTTGCCGTTGTCAATGTGGCCAGCTGTTTACAGAAGATGGATTGCCCAGCAATAAGCATAATTTGTTTTGAAAAATAGGAATGTTTGGAAAGGTCAAGAAAGAGCAATTAATTGTTTTTAAGCATTTCACCCCAAGCCAGTCGGGAGTGACATTAGGTTTACAGAGTGTGTGAGCAAAAGTAAAGAGGTGTGATAGAGGAAAGGATGAACAGAAGTATGGGGGGGATAGGTCAAGGCATCTGTAGTTGTCGATCGACATTGCATTTGAATAGTTGGAGATTATAGCTATGATGGAAGCAAGTAAGATAAAGAGAGTTCCACAGACGGGAAGTGCGAGACATGAAGCTATAACAATAGAAGAGTGGGCTATATTTAACCATTTCGACAGTGAACGGATTAGACTGTGATGCCAATTTAGCAGCACTTTTAAATTCATGCAGATTGGGAATCAGTGAAAGTAGCTCGTCGGAGCAGTTACCATGAAATATTTGTTGAATTTTCAGAGGGAAGCGACGGCACGTCTGAGAGAGCGGCTGTAAATGAGATGCCAGAACTTGGTCAATCCTATTGCATATTCGTCTACTGTCGAGGACTTTATTAATATACAAGACGTAACAATGAAAAATCGATTTAGGGATACCGTTCTGCTTACAGAAACAGGCAATCGCGGAATAGGTGAGCATAACGAGCCAGCTATATTAAAACAAAGAGTGAAGCTACATTGAAACCAAAATCATTATCTAAACAGCGATACAACAAATTGCACTCAATGCATTCAATTTTCAAAGAAATATATGCAGTTGCAATAAAGATCAAAAAATGTGGTCAGCAAATCATAACTGAACACATGAAGTGAAATGCTACAAAAAATAATAAACTCTATCATTTCGAGCAAAAGAAAACTAGAAAAGTGGACGGCAAGTGAAATACACGATCGAATAAACGAGAAACAATGGCTAATCAGAAATGCCCAGACTATATGTGTTTAAACAAAATCACCAGGAATGAATGCAAACATAAGCGAATTAGCTTAATGGTGAACATAATCGTAAAATACAGGAAATTGACACACACACACACACATATATATATATATATATATATATATATATATATATATATATATATATCTTTCTAAATTAATTTATAAATAATAATTGCACCTTTCAATTGAAATTAAAATAACTGATCCAACGTGCAATTCTCGGATAATAAGTGTGACATTACTGTAAGTATTGAACAATATAGTTCCTGCCATATTCACGGAAAATCTACGAGTAAAAAAAGAATTCTCTTATTGCTATATTTGTACAAAAACGCACAACATTAAAATTTAAATTAAAACTCAGCGTTGCGACCGCACGTTCCAAAACAATAACGCATTTCTCATAGCATTTTTTCGAAATAAAATTCTATTTTCGTTGCCCTCTTATTACCGAGAAGTAAAAACAAGAACAAAATCTACATCCATACCTGATGATGTCTGTAGGAACAGACGAAAGCTTGTAAAAATTAAAAAGACCTTATGCAACTGGAATTTATAAACAGGGATCATATCATTCATATACATGTTCGGGGTTGATGTATCTTATTTATATTGTTAGCGACGATGTATTCTCGCCATTTAAATCATTAACCTCTATAGTTGTTTTAGTATGAATGATTCATGAATTATATATTATATATATATATATATATATATATATATATATATATATATATATATATATGCAATTATATGCAAAAATCCAGGCAATATCAAGACACAAAACATGCTTCTCTCTACATATCTATTCACTAATCTCTCTATATTTATCTTTAGTATATCATCTAATATTGGATCCATTCTCATTGTAAGGGCAAGGATATTGCCTATATGGAAATAATACAAAGGAAAGCTCTTTTGTGACACTAGAGGAGAATAACCGAATATAAAATCCTGTTAATATTATCACCTGAAGCTAGGTCAAAACTGGTTAAGATAAAGATGATCAAAGCGGCAAGAACAGATGGGGGTTTTACCAGGGATGCTAACAGGAATGGGGATTGAAAATATCAAATTAATAAACGAGATATATCACAGCGGTGAATCACCGATGGACCTTTGTAAATTAATCTGCATAGCATGGCAAAAGAAACCAGGTGCGAATAAATAGGAATTCCATTGAACAATCAGCTTGATGACCCAAATACCTAAACTAATAATTAGAATTCTAATAATTGAATAGTAATCGTAGGAGAATTTGAGCGGAAATACGAAAAGAACAATGCTTCCTTGTTGTGGACAGGGAAAAAGAACTGTAACTTTCATAGTCATCCTGCTATCATTGCGATCGATAGACGCACAAAATGATCTACAACAACGATACTGGACAGATTCAGAAATTACAATATATTATGTCTTAATTCATCGAGGATAGCAAGTTCAAAAGCGCCGATCATTACTTGAAACGGAAATGAATGTAAGGCTGTTTAGTGGAGGTTAAAAACAAAAGGCGTGCGTTACGAATGACAGGCAGAAATTAGTAAAGCATGTAAGAGGAAAAAGAAAAGGTGTGCGTTACGCATCAGAGAGGAACTATAGTCGTGTCTGCAAGAAAATGCATCAGTGTGCGTTACACATCACATTCAATAAATAATCAAGTCTGCCAGAGGGAATTAAAAGATGCTTCTTACACATGCGAAAACATCAAGAATACGTGAATAGTTAACAGAAAGGTGATCGTAATATCCGAAAAAGAAATGACAGCAAAATGATTCCAGGCATTGCGCAAAAGAGTAAGGGATCCAAAATATGTTAGAGAGGAAGAAAAGAATGAGAAATTGATATGTAATATATAATAGCCTTTATGATTGTTAAGGTTGGATACGTTCTTCACAGTGAAATCTAATTCTTCAAGTGACATTGTGATATATTGAATCAGTTGCTAGGCTTAGTGTTAACAATAATGATTAACTGTGAAGTGACAATGTTTTTTTGTTAGAATACATTTCGCACATTTCTGAATCTACCAGATGTGTATGCATTAAATATTGCTGGAATATCTTGTCTGATGTTCCGGTTACATAACTCGAAAAGTCCAAAGACGGACCTTTCAATGTTATCTGTCTTTACATGTCATCTCGACTTCAGTCGTTTTCCCACCTCGGGAAATATCGCCATGTGTTTTCTATATATTTTTTGAAATAAGTTATTCTAATATGGCTGGTATCCTGGATGTCTCATCCGAATAAATATAAGCGTACGACTAAATATGCAACTAGGTATCAACGTTTTACTGCAGTAAAAACAAGAGCTAATAGCCAGTTTCTTTTCTCACTCTCATTACTTATGGAAATATCTTTTGCTTTCTTACTTATCTGACAAATGAAATCTTCAACCGCCCTGGGTAAGACGTTAAACTTCATCCGCGTCCTGAGTACGATAATAAACTACATCCAGCAGCAAGGCCTCTGATCAGGAAGTTTTGAGGAGCGTGAAACCACCTCTTAATTGATGGTGTTCCCAGGTCCACCCTGATACAGGGTGGTAGCACCTGTTAGGGTCCCAGCTATGGGCAAATAGTTAAATATTATCAGCAATACATTACTTAAAAAAATATAACCAGAAATAAAATTTTTAAGGATAAATATTACCAGAAACACATTTTTGACAAAAAAAAAAATATTACCAGCTTTAAAAAAAATGTTGTCGGCATTAAACAACCCATTGAGGTTGATATGACGCAAAACAAAATAAAGCAAACCATTCTAAACCAGAGAATGCCTATTTTATTCATATGAATCTATCCTAAAAATGCTGTCGTCATTAAATAACCTATTGAAGTTTCAACAATTTTTATAAAACGTCAAACGCTATCTTCTGTTTTCCAGAATGTGATATTTTTGTTGTCTTTCCTCTTCACTAGAGTTCGTCCATTTCCCTTCCACTCCCCAGTAAACCCCTCTTAGCGGCACTTACTCCAGACTCGGCTTAAAAAGAGATAGGTTCACCTATCGCATGCTTTCATACCCTAGTCTTTCATTACTATGATTGGGTTTTCTGCTCCTTCTCAAATCTACTTTCCTTCTATAGTTCTATGGTCGCAGTCTAAATTCTGAAATATTATGTCCTATTTTTTCTTTTCTCAACAGGAGTAGATGGGTTCGCCAATCGATTGGTTTATACTCCACCCTGGTCTTTCAAACAAGAGTAGACTTTTATCCCTTTTTTATTTTTAGACTTGAGTTCCATGATCCTTCCCAAGGCTACATAGACTCTATACTACTGATGTTATCGTTTGAAATCGGGAATTTTATTTTGAAATTATGTATTCCCAATCTTTTTATTCTCTTTCAGTCAAAGTAGTTCCATTACCGCCATGCTTGGGTTGAACTGACACGCATGTATATATGTAGCTATCTATCTATCCATCCGGCAGAATTTTCTTTATTTTAATAAATAAAAAAAAAAAAAATTCTTTACAAATGTTATGTTTACGGTAGGATATGTCTATTTCAAGAGTCAGAAAATCTGGCATTAAATTCACTATTGGTCATCGTCTTGGTAGCCGAGAGGTCAGAGATGTCAGATCTAATAACGGTTTACTCTAGGGGAAAGCAGGGTCGATTCCTGCGTGAGAGAGCATATTTTTTTCTAGATAGGATTTCTCAAATATTAAGACCAGTACAAGACAAAAAAAATAAATAAACTATATATATATATATATATATATATATATATATATATATGTATATTATTTCATTTGATGGATTTTTTTTTATTACGGCTTATCAACAATTTACAGGTTACTTCATTACAGACGATATTTAAAGTTTGTATGAAGTTTTTTGATTTTTTTTTCCGAGATAATAATGGTTTAGTAACTAAAGCATCACTAATGAATCAATAGCGAGTGAAGATGTGTATTCATCTTTCACAATTGTAATCGCACGTAAGGTGATATAACGAGAATTGGAACTCGTCTCTTAACTATTCCGAATCATTACCCATTATACTGCTCGTACCTCCATGTTTACTGTCCCTAGTTTTTCAAAAAGGTTACGCATCTAGTTCCAGAGCGGGCAAGGCGTCGCTTAACATCTCTGATCGTACGGGTTCCTGAGTTTCAACGTGATCTGGCAGTATGGCTTAAATTTATTTGCATTCCGGAGCAAAAAATCATATTTCTGTTTTACTTTCGCACATCGCCTTCTCTTACCAACTATTTTATGCACAGATATCTTATAATTTCGAAAATTATAGATCACATTTCTTGTATAAGAAATGTGATCTATAATTTTCGAAATTACAGAAGGAATTATTTCTGTTTCCTACTCCGATTCTGCTTTTCCTCTATATTTTTTGATCGGTATCACCTCAAGCAGTGCACTACAGCCACTAGCAAGCAGGGGGTTACAGGGTGTGGAGGAATTTGGAAAAGAAGCATTAGTAATGAGGAACAAACAGAAAAGAGCAATCAGGATGACAGTTGATAGCGATTGACATAGCTTTTAAATTTTTGTATATTAAAGTTTGCCGGAAGGAAGTACCAGAAGCGATTAGAACGAGATAAACAACATAGCAGTTACGGCTAATTCTAGCAAGATCAACTGTTCTCTCACACACACACACACACATATATATATATATATATATACATATACACCTTTATTTCAATAACTCATGAGCTTCTGATTCGTAGCTATGATTAATTAATGTTGAAAGATTTTTTTTTTTTTTTTTTGGTTGATGATCAATTTTAACACGATTTTTCTGCTAAGCTTCGAGATTAATTATACATTCTTATTGCACAAAGTAGAGTGCAATAGTGTCATACAATCATCGGGCAATTCCAGGAAGATATCTTTAATCATTTCTTAGATACAACAGTTACTATCTTAATTTAAAATTCGACTTTATATATATATATATATATAATGAAAAATGTAGTGGGACTTCTGGGGAATTTGTTGCATATTTTATGTTAACGACGATGATATATACTGATGATTTGGAGCTAGTTGTTTGATACTGTTATAGTTCTAATCGGTTTGTATAAGGCTTCTGTAGACGTTGTATTCTTTGTTTATGTCTAAATTATTGTTTATTCATATAAAGTTTGAATCTATTTTAAAATATATTTTAAGACTGACTTTCGGTGTCCTTTTCTGTCTCTGTCTCTCCCACAGACACACACACATATTATATATATATATATATATATATATATATATATGCTTAAGTTGTTTAAAATATATTGAACTGATTGATTTTTTAATTGAATCTAATATTTATGCCACACGTATCCATCTCTTTTTTTTTCCATCTGTCTATGTGTGAGGGGATGCGACCTCTGTCTAAACAAATGAATCTCTGTTGGGATACATTTCCATGTATACGCGTTTATGTACATATTCGCACCTCGGTGAATGCAAATACGTATGTGTACATAGATATGCATGCCAACATTTCTGACAACATAGCCATCAATATGCATTCGTATTCCTCATTTAATATTTTTCACTCTACTATTTCTTATCATTCGGTTTCAAAACCACATAGCTTATATGTGGTATGTATGGTGACAATGCCAAGGTCACCTAATTTACAATGTCTCTGCTAGTTTATATAATCTGGCAGGAATAATAGGTGAACAAGTCCAGTACGCTCGGTCAGTATGACTTGTGAGTTTGTGCTAGCACAAACAGAAAATTATTTCAAAGCATTTGTCTACCGTATTTAACCCACTTATATAATTTTCACTGGCGCATAAATATTCTGTCCCATGTCGCTTGACAATATATTAAACGATAATGCAGGATAAATAATAACTTCCGTTTAAACGCTGCAATTTTAAATGCATTTACAAGCTACTCTGTTTGCTTCTATGCCACTTTGATAGATATAGCAGAAAATCTTACGATAGACTTGAATCGAAACCAAAATTCTTCAGATAATTCCTTTCAGAAAAGATAAGCAGAATGTTACGATGAGGAAGCAACGTGAATACCTGACAAATCTACTAGCATAAAGTTGAAGAGAAATGGTAAATTAGCAAGAATATATTCGCGCACTGAAAGACAAAAAGTTATGGCCGGTTAAATTCTGAAAATCTATGGAACATAAAGAAAAAAAAAAACTAAATTTCTTAAGGTGTTTAGTCATATAATATTCTGCTTATATTTGTAGAGATTGTAATAGAAATTAACTTTTTTAACTAAATATACATTAAAAATGTTTAATGTAGAAATATATATATATATATATATATATATATATATATATATATATATATATATATATATATAAGCATAGGAAGGTATGTGTGCCTACAAGAGCAGATCTAGATAATCTTATATACGTTAGAGTAAGAAAAAATCTAAGTGCATCGATTTGTTTAAATCAGTATGGGACATTCAAACCCACCTGTTTATATTTTTGCATAAATCTGTCTGCGTTTGCTCATACATTTGTAGTCGGGAAAGTCTTCAAGGAAAGAGGGATTATCGATCCATGATCATTTATCATTGCAAAAGAAACAAAATATGAAAAAGATATGCTTTTCATGAAAGCCAAACACACTTAGTAACATATAAATAAAAATATGCCAATAGCTTTTGATCTTTGACTTCGTTATCGATTGCTTGAATAAATCGATTATTAATTAGATTCGGCCACATTTCTTAAAATTGATTTTCCCCGTTTTTATTGGCGTTATGATTCAACCCTCTTCTCTCTCTCTCTCTCTCTCTATATATATATATATATATATATATATATATATATACAATGTATTTACGCACACATTATATATATATATATATATATATATATATATATATATATATATATATAATGTGTGCGTAAATACATTGTTCAACAGTTATCAGTGACAACAGAAATAGTTCCAAGAATTTTGATAAACGGATCCAAATAAAAAGATCGATTCGAATTAAAAAAATAAAATTTATTGACGTTGATCAAGAGGATTTAACCGCGTATACTCCCTAAAATAATATTTCTACATCTATTTCTTCATACCAGGGTCAACATGTGTATATATATATATATATATATATATATATATATATATATATATATATATATATATATATATATATATATATTGTGTGTGTTAGGTAATTAACTTCTTTTATTTGACAATGGAAGATGTTACCACTTGAATTTCTCAAGAGTTTCCTTAAATATTTATAATCGTTATATCATTTGAATATCATATTATATTCTCTGTAACTCGTGATTTCACGTCGTTGGATATCATGTCCCTACAATTTCCTTTCTCATGTAGCACTAGTTAAGACTTGTCTCTTAATATCCGAATCCCAGTATTACCAATTATTTACATAATATATTGCATATTAGATATGTTATCGTTTGCTTTTTATTTTCCTCATTCCTTCAAGAATTCCTGTGAGTATCAAAGCCGCCCCTGTCATCTTTCCTCATTAGTTACCCTCTTAATTTCCAGTATCTTTTTCTGATTCAAAGTATAAGTGATTTGCTGAGTATTTTTCCCTTTTTAATTTCGCATAGAACGTCGTCGTTGCTTATATGATTAGTCTATAGTCATCTCAGTATGTTTCTGGAGAATTACATTTCCGTCCCTTTGAATTGATGTTTCAGAAGTTTTACAGATTCAGTTTATGTGAAACTATCAATACAATCATCTTGAAGCAATAAGAGTATTAAAGGAAGAGAACAAATACATGACTCTCTATTTAAAATATGAATCATTGTGCAAAGTCATATAATTTTGCTTGTATGTTGCTTAGCCTATTTCCATCGATGCTGAAAGTTGTTATAGAAAATTATTATTGTTTTGAATTTCCGTCTCCTCCATTGGTTACCCAACATGTCTGGATAATCCAGTCTCCCCTTCTATTTAATTCACAGCTAGAAACGAACAGATGTGTGCAAACGAATATAATCAAAATTATTACTCGAATTCGCCTATAAGAATTTATAATTCCTAGCAGATATATATATATTTCCCCAAATGCACATCCTTAAATATGATACAATGGAAAAAAACTTTTTTTATAATTTACCACCCTGTTAGCTGGGGCTTCAGAATACGCTGGCAGCAGCTGTTTGCCGTGACTGGCGACCCGTTTAAACCAGAGGACGGGATCCTGATATTTGAGGATCTCAGACGATTGGCAGAATACTTCTGAATGTCAAAAGCCTACTTTGGCCATTACTTGGACGATACGGGTAGTCAGCGAGGCCCGATCTGATCAATCGGGTAGTCATGTCAATCATTAGTCCCAATTCACTCTCCAAAATCATAATTTCACAACCTCCCCGACCAAAAAATTATAAACATATCAACCAAATTTAAGCAAATTGGTACGAGAAGGCGATGGCTAAATTGTTCAGGTTATAACTAAAATGTATCATCAGAAATTAAAACTTATATTCAACTTTACAGGAGTAGATGAATGAAAGAAATTATTGCTGACTACATATAAACTATAAATGTGAGTCTACCATTTTTGTATTCCTCAAATGGTTGGACGAACGTGTTCCCCACCCAACCGTCTCCCACGGTAGGGTTCTAAGGAATGTAGAGAGTAAAGATGATGTAAGGAAAATATACATAATATAGCACCAAAGAAAATGAAAGATCACTATTTGAATCAAGTTCTGTTAACGACTCGAATTTGCATTACTTCCCTCGTTATTTAGTAATAGATACACTTGAATAAATTCCTGTTACAAAATTATTACCTTATATAATTGAAAAATAAAATTCTCAAATTCATCGTATAACTCTAAAAAAACTAAAATAACACAAACACAATTCAAGTAGGAACATATATGCAGAAACATCCTCAAATGGTCAATATTTAACAATTTAAGCATAAAAAATTATCTACATCAAAAAACACATCTAATCAAAAGTTCAAACCTGGCAGCTTGCTCCCCCGAAGAAATAAAAATTAGCCCCCAAAATGTAACAGATGTAACCAGAATAACAACTAAAATAAATATCCAAACATTAAACACCAGCACATATATATATATTAATATTCAAACATCCAAACCACCAGCTGAAATAAAAATAGGGAATATTATCAAAAATGTGGAAATCTATATTCCCAGACATTTACGATGCCAGAACAGCCAAGGTTGCAACATAAAGACAGATGAAGTATAAGCCTGGAGTATCCAAAAAGCAGTAATACAAATCAATTAAGTGCAAAACGAACATAAAATGCATAAATTGTAATGAGAAAAACCTTGCATATTCCAATCTATGAAATGTTTGGCAAAAAGAATTAAGAAATAATTGATATCAAATATACGAGAAATATATCCTTTCCAACAGGGAAAAGCGTGTAGTTATAAAGCATTCCATTATAAAAACTGATATATCTAATCAAAATGTAGAAATTTCGAATTTGTCAAACACATAAACTAAATGACTAAAAGAAGCATAGAGTTGCACATTTCAATTTAGAGATTCCTTATCTATAACTCAATGAGGAAGATCACAAAGCAAATACCAAAAGTAAGAAAACATACAATCAAAAGGAAAACAATTTAATGAGGAAATTTCCTAAAATTAATATAGAAAAACAAGAAAACATTCAACCCAGGGAAAAATAAAAACCTGTAAGGAAAACTTCACTTAAATAAATCCAGAAAAATTGGAAACTTAAATATTACGCATAAAACCTCGAAAACCTAAACCTTCAAAATCATGGATAATAAAAACATTCAATGAAAAGCAAGAGGGGTAAATACAAATCGAGATGAATTGATTTGATTATTGCAGACGTATGTCCTGCAATCATATGCATGCAAGGAACAATGATCAATAGCATTATAGATATAAAAAAAAATTATGCAGCTTACAATATTATTAATAATTATGTAATTATGGAAGCAGAATATCAAAACAAAAGAAGAGAAAATTCTATTACAACAATAACAAACACTACAACCAGTCTTACTTTACCAGCATTACTAGTTTCAATAAGAAAATTAAACAATTCAGCAGTTGGCCCACATGAAATGCACTATGAATACTTATCTTACCAAATGTTTCCTTGAAATATCTTCTCAAATTTCTCAGCATGACATAGGACAGTGGTAATATTCCCAGTTCGTGAAAACAATTTACCATAACTGCAATCCCGAAACCTGGAAATGACTTACAATGTCCCCCAAAATATGGTTCAATTGCTCTTATGAATTGTTTATTATAGGCTTAGTTGATTTCTTGAAGCTAATAATAAAATTACAAATTTCTCTGCTGTTTTCAGAAAGAAAAAAAGCAAAATCGATCACCTTGTTTTTTCATTAAAAAGTAATGTTTAACGGCAATATTCTTTGATCAGGAAAAAGCTTATGACAGGGCATGAAGATATGGTCATATTGAAGAGTCAAATAAAATAGGTCTTAAAAGAAGACTACCAATTCTTATTAATAACATCCTGAAAGGGCGATCCTTTAATGTAGATATCGGTACCACACTATCAGACCTATATGAACAAGAAATGGGTGTCCCACAAGAAAGCATATTTTCAGTGACGTTCTTCAACATCAAAATCAATGACATCATTAAATGCTTGAAAATTGGACTTGATTGTTCACTATATGTAGATGATTTTCTAATAGGTTACCGAACGAAAAATATCGGTACAATTGAATGACAAATCCAAAATTGTCTCAAAAATGCAAACAAGTGGGTTACAGAAAATTGATTCATATCTCAAAAAAAAAAAAAAAATCAATGTGTACAATTCTGTCGACTTCAAAAGTACCACCATAATCCTGAATTAAGACTTCGATGTTACCGAAGTACCTGTAGTAGACCCATAAAAATACTAAAGAAGAATTTTTAGAAGAAAATTATCCTTCATACTACATATCAAAAAACTTTGAAAGAAATGCATTTAAGATGTCCATCTTCTCAGTCATCTCTTCTAAATAATGGGAGATAACAGACGTTACTGAAACTCTATCGGATATTGGCTAGATCCGAATTTGAATATAGATGCTTCGTCTATAGTGAGGCAAGAAAATCATACGTGAATGAACTAAATGTCATCTATCACAAGGATCTGTGACTCGTTTTCGAAGTCTATAATACGGCCCAATTGAAAGTCCATAGCTGATTATTTCAACTAAAAGTGTTATATATTTTAAAGGAAATGTCATTAAACATCTTTGCATCTCCATAGAAAACAATTTCAAAGAATTCAAAATGAACTCTTCTGTAATACTTGAAACTATTCTCTCAAAAATCCCTCCCTGGTTAATAAAACAGCCCAGTGTAATATTAGGCCTGGAAAAACGCTTCAAAATTGAAACTGGTTCAACTGGTTGTATTCATGAAAGAAATTCATAATATCCTAAAAAAAACCACATACAAATTGTAAGCATATATATATACCGATAGCTACAAAGATATTAATAGAGTTGGATGTTCAGCTATACTGAACAAAACCATATTTCAAGCACGCCTACCTTACAGATCAATTTTTTAGCAGAATCTGTGGCAATAAACTTAGGTTTGGACATTATCACAAATAGTCAGTCAGACTCATTATATTTTCTGACTCCGTATCTGTTCTTAAATCGCTGAAGTATAAAAACCGGACAAACCCTATTATAGTCAAAATTTTAAACAAAATCAATTTATTTTGTAATCAAAAACACATCATATTCTACTTGATCCCTTGCCAAATATACGTCTAGAGAAATTGAACGACAGATAAGGCAGAGAAAAAAGCACTAAAAATGAACATATCAAAAACAAAAGTTCCTCATACATTTTTCAAAACAGTATTTAATACATATAACTTAAATAGGTTGGATGAGTTATGGAATTCTCACCCAAATAATAAATTGCACAAAATCAAACTTACACTTGTTAGAAGACATCAGAACACCAGGCATTTCCGATGAGAAAATTTAATCTTAACAAGAATTAGAATTGCTCAAACTAATATCACATTTTCCTTTTTTTCTAAATGAAGAGAATCCGCCTAAATGCATAGTACGCTAATTGAGATACACCGTAAAATATTTATGAAGGATTAGGCCGAATTTGGTCTTATCCGTAAGCGCCTTTATGGGGAATAGCCTTAAAGATCTTTTACAAAAATGTGAGTGAAGGAAACGTAAACTAAAAATAAATTTAATCCAATCAACTTCACCTTCAGATGAACGATATATTATTATATTTTACAAATTTTATACCTTAAAACTTTGTGCGATATTATTGAATAGAAATTCTTTTTTCCGCATTAAACGACAGAATAGCATTAATATAAAGTGTAAAATAACAAAACTAATAATTTCCCTCGACCTTATCAATAAAAGATATCCACAAATATTGGTTTGGTGTATAGTTATCACCCTTTTTTCTAGGCGTGTATTAGTTAATAAAAATGCGGTTTTGCTTACTTTTTTTAATAGAAATATTTATTTTCAGGTTATAAAAATGTGTGTCGGTAATCGTACTCATGTATAATTGTTATTGTTGAATTTTTATGTTTTTTTGTTTTTTGTTTTTTTGTTTTTTTTCATAATAAATTTTGTTTAAACACGCCTGGTAATTATGGACCAACCCATTACATCGAGTAGCAAAGCATTATTCAACCAGCTAGATTATTTATTTTTCTTATATCACTATATATTCCACGTATTCAATATCTTCGTTAAGTAGGATTCCAAAATGAATTATTTATCCAAATTGTGCTGAAGATTCAAAAAGATAGCTTTGAAACCGATGAATCCTCGAAGCAAATAAAATATGTATGCAAGCTTAGGTTATTTCCACACAATGCTTAATATGAGAAATGGTTGCGGGAGATCAATCATCCAAAGAGGAAAGATTTGTTCAGGATATAATTCAACATAGTATTCCGACTTATGTATTTGTGAGGTTCGAGAATGGGTTTAAATAGGTGATATTTCTCAGCACGAGTCATTATTATAATGTACTTTATTCACGGTGAATTCAGATGTCTGTGATAGTATGATTTGTTATAGAAAGAACTCATTTGCGATGGATACTTCAATCTACAAGTGTATATATGACGAAATATTGCGTCAAAATACACTGACGATGAATCATCGGGAATAAAGAAGAATTTGATTATGTGTACGTGATCTCATAGGTTCTCTCCGTCTTTCTATAAATATTTTCACGGCAAAAGCTCTGGCGGGCCTTGTTTTGTGGGTGCCCCATTTACATAAATTTAAGCGTACTACTAGATTGGCTAGAGCTTCGCACACGTTTACTGTTGAAATAGGTAAATGCAACTGCCACTTCTACTCCAACAGTTTCTTTGCTCATACTTCCGGCCTGTGGAAATACCTTCCGCTTACTTACTTCCCGGATAACTACAATCTTCAAAATTTAAGTGCAACGGTAATCGCCATCTTCTATCTTCTTGAATACCGTTCATCTTTTGTCCTTTCCTCAATCATTCCTGTAATGATTTTTTATGAACTTAACGTAAAAACCTGCATACAATTTACCTTGCCGTCTTGCTCGGGTTGAAATAATTGTAAAAAAAAGTCTGAATTATATTCTTTGAGGAAGTACAGTGGAATAATGGATAGCAACTCGGATTAAGGAATTTTTAGAGCCGGGTTCGAATCAATTACGTTCACTTACGTGTTTATACACTTGATAAAGGTATGTATCCTCTTCTCCCCCCCCCCAGCTATTTGTAAATATCAGGAAAGACCGGGTTCTCTAGCCTTGGATGGCAAATGGTCTACCGCAGAAAGAAATGGCAACCAACTGCGGTGAAAAAAATTTGCCTCGTCTGTCATGTATCGAAATATAGATGATCGCCTAAGCATGTATCACGCATGGCATATAACTGACTGATATGGGACTTTTGCGTATTCAGTTTTGGAGGTATGTATACACTGGAAAATTAAGAGTGAAGCTAACATTATTTCTATATTAAAACTAAAGGACCTCTTAATGTATTAAAGAAAACGAACAAAGGGAATAGCCATGAACTGCAAGAAAACAGAAATAAAAAAAAAAGATACGAACTATGAGTTGGAGGCTGCAGCATCAAATAAGTATAGACGTTTAACTATCTAGAATTATTTAAACAGACGATAGAATTTAGTATACGGAAATGTGACTGTTCATTGGATTAGCGATATAAAACTTCCAAATGCATCTAAGTAAAGTATAACTTTAAAACAGGTATGTTTCGTTTGGTACAAAGAGAGGTGAATTGCGATGTCATATTAGTCCTCTTGGATGGCATTCAACTGAACAATCTCACATAGATGAAGAAGAAACTGGAGGCAACAGGCATCTTTCTACAGAAGGATATTGAGAATTACAAGGACGAATCCCTCAAGCAACGGTGAAATAATAAGAAAAATTTTAGCAAAAAGAAAACTGATATTCAAATTCAGAAACAGATGAAAATATTTGAAAATCTAATAAGGAGTTTGGTCTCTCGCCTTAGATATATCTTTTGTGAGTTTCACCAACTCACATAAAGCATATCTACGGCGGGAAATAGAAGAAGATAGAAGCCGACCCTACTGATAGATTTATTTGAAGCAATGACAGATGGTAAAACGCTGCAATGGGTTAAGAGGGATAGAAAGTTTCAGAGAACGATAATTGCATAAGTCCTGAAAGGGCACACCACGTCGCAGAAGTCCTAAGCAAGTGTCACATGGCTGAGGAAGATGCATGAATATTCCTATCTACTTCAAAATAATGGCCGAATCTAGAGAGTTTGGCGAATGTATGGACGGAGTGCAGCCAATACACACAAAAGTGCGTTTCAATATAAATATATTTAATCTCTACAATAAGAACATCTACAGAAGACTAGTACGAGTTATTATTAAATAATACAACGGACATGGTGCAGAATGTGAACGTCATTGCGTAGGTTGCAAATTCAGAAAGTAAACTTAATATCTATTAAAGATATTAGAAGAGCCAAGAAGAAAAGAGAAGCAAAAAACACATTTGTTAATATCGTGATGTCAAACTGAATGATGTACAGATATCTAATCTGGGCACTGAAGTAATACACAATGCAAAATGTGACACTGGAATGCAAAGCCACGTACGAATAGAAAAAAAAAGCTTTCAGACCTGGGTAAAATATCATGGCATAAAACAATATGGAGAAAAAGTTAGAAAAGTATGTTTTACTGTCATGTAATGTCAAATTCCCTATGTTACAGAGAACGATAAGAAACTACATCAAATTTCAAACAAAAGCAATATTATTCTACCGACGAATGCTGGTATATTTCGTTCTCTACGTATGTAGATATGGATTTTGCTTATTGAAAAATACGGATGGCTATTTAAACACATCTGACCTCTATACCCAACACTCAAAGTGTTAGAATGTTTTTTTCGGATTGGTTTTATGTCTTTTCAAAATTCGCTGTGCATTTAAAGCCATGAATTATTTTTAGACTGTAAGATTTTGAGAAGATAAAGATTTAAGAATACATTTCCAAATAATTAACCTATTGCTTGGAGAAAACAGGTGGATTCATACCTTTATCAATTGTATTAGCGCGTAATTGAATATAACGAATATAACTGGAATTTGATTTTGGCTCTGGAATTTCCAAATACAAGGCTTTATATATTACACCACCCACACATCCAACCTTGAAACACCTGCTATCCTCAAGCGGTCACCCATCTAGGTACTGAATTAGTGCCTGATTGTACAAGAACAGTTGCATAATATGAAAGTATCATATTGAGTATATTTATTTATTTATATATTACCTTTTAATTCTCCTTCTATATACCCCTATGTGCAAATCAAGTTAAACAAAACGAATAATTATGTTATGAATTACTTTTTTCGTATTTTTCAATTGAAACACGACCCAGTGCACATATTATTACTTCGTATGTCCATTTCATGAGCTCGTTCCTTGCAGATTGACTACAGATTCTCGATTGAATTTAAATCAGAAAAGTTTCCATGCCAGTCTATAGTATTTGGATTTTCTCACAGGTAAGGCTTGAGAGTATTCACGCTGCGTTACAAATTTCATACGCTTCCTTGGAGTAAAATCCATCGCATACAATGGCCGTAGAACAACTAATCGTCAGTCGAGACAATAGTTTATGGGTGTGATAAAAATCTGATGCAATCGCGGATGACGAAATATTTTTCAAGGCCAAATAAATATCATCATACATCCCGAAAATGGGTTCATATTAATGCACACCACTGCAAATGAACTAATCCAAGTAAAAAAAAGAAAGAAAGAAATGAATTAGACCCTGTCATTCCAGTGGGTCTAAAAGTAATCATATGTTGAAAAAATTTCATTTAATTTGCGCAAGCCGTACTTTCAAATCTCAGATCAATAGCTATTTTTGCCAGATTAATGTTTTAAATGCATTTCCAAATTTATGGAGAAATTTATCGATGGAGATTTGAGAATAACGAAGACACAAAAATCATTATTTTTAAGAAATTGATGAAGGAAGTTCTACGGGACATACGTTGAAAAAAAAAATAATTTAATTTTATTTCATTTAAATTTCAGAATTTCATTTTGTAAGCAATCTTACGAAATATCAAATAAAAACAATCCATTTACATACCAATTCACTTAAGACAACATAAAAAATACACCTTCTATTGATGATCATCCTATATTTTCTTTTATTTCTGAACATCATTTCGTTAACGAGGATGTTTTGAATTAAATGAGAACTACATCTAATCTAATCTATCTAATCTAATCTATCTAATCTAATCTAATCTATCTAATCTAATCTATCTAATCTAATCTATCTAATCTAATCTATCTAATCTATCTAATCTAATCTAATCTAATCTAATCTAATCTAATCTAATCTATCTATCACATTCATAAATAGCCAGCTAGACTTTCTGGGACAAGTCGTCAGGTAAGTAGATTTGATGATTGTAACACTCACGTTCAGACAAGAGAAACTACTAATAACATTTTAGTGAATGAATTGTAGAACGAGGCCAAATAGCGGTAGTATAGAGTCAAACGTTAATTTGAGTAACACATGTGAGGAAGGAGTGAAGAGCCACTATCTTGCAAATGCTGAAAAAGTGGCATATCACAGGACGGTTCATAAATCTTCTTTAATAATAGGTAGGTACATGCCTGAATGCACAAAGTATTCAGGAAATATCATAGACATGCCTATTTTCTTATATGATGAAGGCTTGTAAGAACATTTTAGAGAGAACAGAGGGTGATGTAATTTCCTTTGTTTTCCAAATCAACCGGAACTGTTTACTTCAATGTCTTTATGCCTTACTAAAATAAGCCTATTAAACAGTATTTGTTTCATTCTTTCTTTTTTTTTTTTTTTTTAATTTTTTTATTAACGTCGAGCTCAGAGCACGTTCAGATTTCCTTTTACAATCAGTTTTCAATACACTATAAAACTATAAATATGACCAGTGCGGGATGAGATATTCAATGCAATTAATCAAGTGAATCTATTTATCTGTTCCTTTCTAAATGAAACTTAAATGAACTCAGAAACCTTTAAAGTATTGATGTTTTGTTAATTTTTATGATGCTTTCGCGTACTTTCTTCCCTTCAGTTACAATCTGAAGACCAACTTATACAAGAACTTTATTATTGAACGTTTAGCACACTCGTTTCCACTGAAGAAAAACCTTTTCTTACGTTTTTATTAAAGTAATGAATATTTAATTAATTCCTAAACACTGACAAACACTTCTGCCTATTTTAAATGCTTATAGTTAATGAATATATATATATGATATTTAATCATTTCACTCCACGTAAGGCGGGATTGACACTAGCACAAAAGGGGTTACAGAGAATGAGGGGAAGAGTAAAGATACATGATAGAGGAAAGGACGAAGAGAAGGACGGGAAATAGTTCAAGTCATCTGGAAATGTCGATTGACATTACATTTGAATAATCTACGATTATAACTGCCAGGTAAGCAAGTAAGTGGAAGATAGTTCCACAGACGGAAAGTGGTAAACATGAATCTATTGGAGTAAAAGTGATGGCTACATTTAAGCATTTCGAAAGTGAAAGGTTGGGACTTAGATGCCGACCTTGTAGCGCGATGAAGACATTAGATAAAAAAAAAGACCGTGAAAGTTTGGTGTCTGTGATTACCAAAATAAATGATATATGAATTAATAGTAATTGATTTTTCGCTTCATGATATTTCGTAGAGATGATGAAATTATAATCTTAACGACTTTTTCGGAAAGAACAATGGATTAAAATGAAGTTCCGAAAAGGAAACTTTATCTTTTTGACATTTATCCACATGGCTGTTCTAACCGAATGTGATAAAATCTAGTTTGAATTTTGAACCGACCTACATGAAAAAGCGATAGAAATATATTCACGTTCCTTGAGCATTATATTGAAAGGGTTATATTTTAAAATTAAATTAGAAAAAAAAATGAATGTTTATGATGAGCTGCCGTAGTGTGAAGATCTATTCGCATTGTTCCCTTCTGTTCAGGCATATATATTCCATGTTTATGTATAAACACAGTAGAGGCATAACTCCTTCGTAAGCCATTAATAAAGAGCAGCACAAAGCGATGTATAGTCTTGGGCGGAAATCTTTGAATTCAGCACTTGTGGAGGATAGTTTGGGGACATTGATTTATAATTTTCACCAATTCACTGTATTCAGCTTTTCCAAAGAGTTTGGATTTTCCCCGCATCAGCGTTCTACACTATAATTATGTGTGGGCAGTCTAACTGCTGGTTCTTAGAAGTGAGCTGCTTCGCCTTCATAATTCGAAAACGACAGAAGTGTTCATCTACGAACTGACAATATGTGTGTCTTCGCGAACTACTCGAGAACCATAAGGCATATTTCCACCAAATTTAGAACATAGATTGTACTCGATGCTGAGTGTCTGGGAAAAAAAAATTGTCATTTTTCAAAAATCAATAATCGATAAATATAATGTTTAAATGGGAATTTCCATTAGTTTGGTTGTTTTTAAACTTTCAGACTTGAAGTCTAAACCCTAAGGCCGATATTAAGGAAACTTAATAAGTGTCTGCTACGTACTGTCCCACTTATTATACGCTATATTGATTTTCGTTTCTCTCGACACTGGCACCGCCACGGTGCCCAAAAAGGACCAAAAAATTCAAATTGCTACGATTCTGATGAAATTTTTCACGTTGTTTACGCTCTTACAATGAGATAGAAATCGGTTGTCAGACTTTTAATAATGCATGAGGGGGCCCCAGAATGACCCTATAAACCTCTTTATGCCTCAATTGCTTTTCAAGTGTATTTTGTAGCAGTATTCCCCAATTTCAATGAACATTTCAGTACATATTGAGTAACTGAAGTAGTCACTTGGAATTCACTGAAAATCTACACTGGGACCCCAACGAGTTAGGAGACCTGCAAAGAACCCCGATATTTTCAATTTTCTACAGCCTTGGCCATAAGGTCCATTAAATAGAAAACTTAAAAAAAGATATGCTTTATTATTTCAATTACTATTAGTCTTAAAACTGTCCTTTGGCTTGAAATTTGGGACCCCTAGATTGAACCAAAGGAACCCCCAAATTTTCAAAATGCTTCGATTTCGACGGAATTTTACATGCATGTTACAATCTTAAAATAAATCAAAAACGATTATCAGATTTTGAAAACTACATAAGCTCCCCACCCCCAAGATTACCCATGAAAACGTTGCTTCCCTGTTAGTCTCTCAATTGTAGTGGTTAGCAGCATTCCGATGAAAATTTGCACATAATCTGTGTTTAGATAAATCAACTCAAAAACAAATCTGACACCGCATGTGACAAAATACATTATGAAAAATATCAGTTTTTCACATGTATTTCCCGTTTTGGTACTGAAATAGTTTAGTTTGCATTAAGTTGACGGCAAAAATTATATCCTTCCTTAAGAAAAAAAGAATAAGTGCAAACGAAAATGCGCACCGACGAGAGAAGTGCACGTAGGTATAAGATGCGTGTGCGAGATCGATCGAGATGTATAGTGTGTACAATCGATTTTGCTTCACGTTTGGTGTTCATTAGTGCTATGTTATGAAATTAATGCAAAAAAATCTCATTCGCATCAAAGTTGTCATCTAGTAAAAAGTTAGGCTGCCTTCATGCATGTATATTTTGAATTTTTGATACTTTTAAAATGTGTGAAAATCAGATTATTAAAAAAAAGTTTAAGCGTAAATGCGATTTTTTTAATTATGTATTCATCAGCGTTTAAATAATGCTTACTAACTCATATATTTGGAAAAGTGAGCCCTAAAATTTTGACAGTTTTATTCTTAAAAATGCACTTTTAATAATTTAAAGACCCACTTTCGATTCATTTATAATTATGCTAAACTTAGCGTGTACGTTTTAACGTTCATATTGAGTAGGTTTCTAGCAGCATGTTAATTTTTCATTTTTTATCACTAGAACGTTTTTTGGTAGTCTATTTTTAGATAAATCCTAACTTTACGAGCTTGCTTATAATTGTTTACCACGTCGCCGTTGTCTCTCTTATAAACTTGCATTTAATTTATTATGCCTATATTTTCATTAATGTGTACAATGTTCTTGCTTTTTAATTGATTACTTCTTTGTTATTCAAAAATCTTAGCCAAACCCTTCCAACTATAGCCTGACAGTTATGCCAAGAAAGCGAAATCCTTCAGGTGGACGTGCTACTACTACTGCCAAACCCATGAAAGCACGATTCGCAACAAGAAACTGAAAGTAGGCTGACCCAAAATGCTATTCGTACAGCTAATGCAAGGTCAGCAGTAGCTAATGAGCAACGGTTAACTAGACGAGGAAGGAACGCTGCCAGAACTACTGTTGCTCGAGCTGTCGAAACTGAGGGACAAAGAATAATTCTATACAGTCCTTGTGAACGTTCGTTTTCCGCTTTGGCACGTCTGCTAGGAGAAGTCTTTGTTGAATTTCTTCTCCTTCAAATGCATGTTGTTCA
Source organism: Acanthosepion lycidas (assembly GCA_963932145.1). Classification (NCBI taxonomy): domain Eukaryota; kingdom Metazoa; phylum Mollusca; class Cephalopoda; order Sepiida; family Sepiidae; genus Acanthosepion; species Acanthosepion lycidas. Next base: position 86,816 of record CAWVQA010000582.1, on the reverse strand, counting down.
TTCGATGTAGATTGAGCAAAAGTTGTCAACAAAGCATTTCTCCTCAATAATTTTCGAAGACCGATTGCGATTAATGTACTCTTCTATGATGCTGTAAAAAAAAACAACTTCCTCCTGATATAAAAGTATTCACACTTCATGTCATAATTTTTCGCCATAGAGATAAGAGGCATTAATGATAAATCGTCTTTATTTTAACTTTACAGATTGGATGTGGTTCGTGATCTTTTTTGAATAAACCCTGGCAACTCTGCTAGTATCTATCTATATCTATCTCTTTCTCTCTCTCTCTCTATATATATATATATATATATATATATATATATATATATATATATATATATATATATGTGTGTGTGTGTGTTTTCAGTGAATAATTTGTGGTTGTTAGAATTCCTTCGTTCTTAATATAGGAATACTCTCAGAATAAAAGAATATTTTTACCAATTTAGAATCACGTATTGAGTTCATAATATTGATAGGGTATAAAATTGAACCCGGATTTAAAGTGTTACCTGAACTTAGGTATTATTTACATATGTCATATTTGAAATTGTACTGATATCACTGATATTTGTGTATATTTTCCTTTTAGGTTTAGGATATACAATTTCTTTAATTTATGCAAATTTATTTGTTCTTTGATGAAAGTGGATATATCTTTTCTTCAATGAAAATATTTTTTTAAATTAAAGATATTTTCGAAATATAAAGAATTGATATTACTTCTTTAGAATATTATCGTAAATTAAATTATATAACAATGTACAAAATCGTTTTAACAACATTTCAGTTAATTTCTCTTTAAAGGAAAATTTTTTTTAGCGCGCATATATATATATATATGTGTGTGTGTATATGTATGTACATATACATGTGTGTATATATATATATATATATATATATATATATATATATATATATATATATATATATATATATATATGTGTGTGTCTACATATACATGTATGTATATATATATATATATATATATATATATATATATATATATATATATATATATGAGAATGTAATAATATTCTTCACGGTTAACGATTCCGTGATATTCGGCACAGCGTTGTTTTAATGTTGCTGGAATATAAATGAGTTTAACTGCAAATGAATTCAATTTCGATAAGATGTAATTAGACATAGAATAAGCTATTTATATCCGTTGTCTATGAATTATACCGGCTGAACATACTGAATTTTTTAAATTTGATTTTAAATTATTTTAATTACAATCTATTATGTCAGAGGTTACCTTAGATGCATTTAATATTGTTTCTTTTTATCACAACGCGTAGATTTTCTTCACATTGTAAAACCGTTTATTAAGCATTAGAGAAGAGAAAGAAATTCTGTCTATATATGAAGTTTCATCCCATACACTTGAAAACCTGTGTAACCTTTACGCATTTGGTCATACAGACTAACAAGTCAAATCAAAATTCATCAGTGACACGAACATTGTCCCAATCATTTACATACGCAATATAACTTGTGCTATATAAAAATATTCCAGGATATAATTATCTTGATAGGCTGGCTTCTCTAGTCAAATCATTTTCATTGCCGAAATGTGTATAGTGCATTTAAATCTTCCACAGTTTTTAATGATTTCACTCCAAGAAAGGCAATAATGCCAGTAAGACGCAAGGGTTTACCGAGGGTGAAAGTAAATTAGAAGATTTGAAAGAAAGAACAGTAGACACATTAGTAAACACAAACCAGTCGATAAACCTTTTCTCCTTTTCAAAATACAGGGAAGGCATTCTATGTGCAGTCCTCTTTTTCCAGTCATACTGATGTGCTTGTCAATGCATGTAACAATCATGTTCTTTTTACAAACTTTGAATAATAAACCGTAATAACACGAGATATTTCATTATCGATATTTTAAATGAGAATATATTTTATAATGTAAAAGCATATTGGCATATTTCTCATGTAAATTTACGTATATTCTGACAATTTTTCGAAAACATGATTACAATCATTTTTTAGGATACATTAGCTTACATATTATCTGACAAAATGTATTTTATTTAATGGAGATATCTATCTATAAAACTTATTTTTCTTAGTCATTTCTCGATAGAAATATTCTTTTAATATTCAGTATTTACCATTCTGTAATCAAAATTGCAGAAACCTGGCAAACGTTCTCAGAGATTAGCATGAATTATCGAACAGACAATGGACATCCATATAGAAATGATGCCAAAGACAAGACCAACATTTATTATCTACTCTTAGAAGCTAATTAAGCAATTAATATGATTTGATCAAAGTAACTTAGAAATGGCTATGTAATATATTCGAAAATATTTAGCTATATGTTTAATTTACTCCAAACCAAAAAAGAATTAAAAAAAGAAGGTTTAAATTGTTTTGTATTAAAATCTGATTACTTATGTTACATTTATTCAGTAAAATACATATTATGAGCAAATTCATGTGACCTATTAAACGTTAATTATAAGAAGGGATATTGGTTATGAAATATAATTTGATTGATTCTCGCTTTAAAAGGAATTTCAGTAGGGCATTTCACTGTATGCTCGAATATTGCATTTAGTTATATGCATTTTCTTCACATTATATTGCATAGATAGAGAAGGCGTATTCGTATTTAAATATGTATTATTTAAAGACATGACCTAAACACCAAAATATGTAGAATTACTCTTACAAAAGATATATTTTCTGAAATGTTACCAGAATCACCTAAGAATTTTATAAGTTGCCGAATATCTTTCGGTAATATTTCATGTTTTTTTTTTGTTGTTTTTTTTTATATCGTATTAATATAAACAGATATGTGCTTCCATACTCCCATCTAAGCACACATAGTCATATGCATATACAATGCCTGCAAAAAAGGAAAATAACAAAGAACTGCTGTAATAAGAAAAAAATACAACCGTGTTAAATGTCCTATAGAATAAAGAAGCCCTAAATAGAAAACCAAACCAATACTGGAATTTAACAATAACAACACTCAGCGTTTTCGGCGAGAGAGCCATATTTTTAGCCGTTAGTCTGTGTTTAATATTAACCGCCTGAAGATCGTAAACGTTAGACGACCAGAGTTGGCGTGAAACTAAGATAAATTATTATCAGTCTGACTTTAGACGGATTTCTTGATTTATTTATATATATGCATACTAGGTACTAATAATTGTACGTAATATGCCACGAATTATACAATTAAATTTATATCCAATTAAGACGAACATCTGCCTACAAACTGCTCAAAATAAGACCAGAACATTATAAGTTAAAACATTCACTTTTCATCGAATATCAGTATAGTATTCTGACCATAATTATGTTGCTGACATTTAATATGCATTAAGCATATTTACATATAATGCTTTTCCAAGCTAATATATATGATCATATAAAAGAAAACTTGAAAACTTCTATCATTTAAAATAAATGCATACATAATTTATCAAATTAAAAGTAAAATAAGTAATTATACACACACACACACACACACACACACATATATATATATATATATATATATATATATATATATATATATATATATATATATATATATATACATATACATATACATACACACGTGTGTGTGTGTGTGTGTGTGTAAAAATAACATTCAAAAATTAAATTTATTCATTTTCATTCACCATGCATTAAATTATATTTCTCGGTGTTCTTCAGAGATAACTTTGAATTACACAGGGCTTAATAATATGCTAGGGTTAGTTAAAAAATAATGACGTAATAATGTCGTTTTTCGACGTATTTTAACGTCAAAAAACGACATTATTACGTCATTAATTTTGCACCAACCTAATACATAGAACAAAATGGAATCATTACATTTACATTGATAAAGTCCCACGGTAGACGAAACATGTCGACAAAGTAGTTTTTCTTTTTAATTATTGTCATATTACAGATGCCTTCTATTTATATCTGAAGTTTTATATCTACACAAAGGCACACACACACACACACACACACACACACACGTGTGTGTTATTTCAATCAATCTTTTATACAAGCTTCCTTTATAACGACTGACAAGTCCTTATTTAATTTTTTTATGTTCTCATATTTTTTCATGTCCAGGTAAAAATATGAAGACAATAAATCTTAACCTCGGTAGCTTGTGTGAATGTTTAAAACGAAACTTTTTGTGTGTTTGTAATAGAATGTACCTATATTGAATCAAGTGAGTTCCCTTGACTAGGTTTATATCTGCTCGACAAATACAGTCTTATGTCCTTTAGTCTTTAATTTGCAGGTTCAATGATACGCATTATACATACTGTTTTTAAGTATTTCACTTTAGTCAACAAACTAAAGTTGTTACCAACACCCGGGGATACGAATCAAGTGGAAATGAGAAACAGACCAGCGACGTAACGATGCAGCTTCACTATTTGCTCAGTACCTCACTGAGTCAACGCCGAAGAAGCACTAAACAAATAATGTTTACCTCGCATGGCAAATATTTGACTTCATACGGTTGACAGTTCTCCAAACTTAACTTTTTGTTCCTGATAAGGTTATTCAGCACGCAAGAGCACTAGTGATTATTTTGTTGCTATAGTATTATGTGTGCTTTTCCTGTGACGGATATCAGTAAGTAAGTGGAATAGTTGAGCTGAGTTCAATTTAAAACTGAATCAGTTGCATTCGCTTTTGTGTGAATGCGACATGGAAACGGATATAACCGTATGTTCTTTCTTCACATATGCAATAACAGTTCATTACGCATTGTTCCTAATACTTGTTTAGGATTTAGTACAAAAGATGTCAATCACTGATTTCCAAACCCTCGGGACTGTAACGAGGAACCACACAAAATAAATATTAAAGGCTAATTAATTTTAAGCCCACGATCCACTTGTGCTTGAAGGGAAATATCTGTGAGGACTATGTATCAAATTAGTATTAGCCAAGCTCACACTGAGATATTGCCTGAATAAGAAAGTATATCAATACATAGATAATAAAGAAAGTAATATGTGTGAGGTATCTCTGACTGCGTATTTAGCAATCATGACATTTAAAACAATATAAGTTTACATCCTTTAAAATTTGTGGCTATGTCTGTGATCGAAACAGATTTTAAAGTCCTGCGGGATTAGTTTTATATTAATGGCAAAAACAAAACTATTTTATATACTATAATTTAAAGCAATTAAAATTAGCATAACGAGAATTTTTCTGATCATTGATAGTTGCTATTAAAAAAATTACTTGAAACTTAAATAATTTCTGTCAATTCATGGAAATAAAGACGACTTGAGAAATATTTGATATTTCATAGGATCACCAGTTTACAGTAAGAAAATAAACAAGACTTTATTTGTAAATTGATAGTAGCTTTCTAAATTGATAATGTTAAGAAATAATTAAAAAGGATGTAGGGATGACATCGTTCAGTTTATGTACATCTCTTTCATTGTTCTTAGTTCTTTAAAGCAATAAATTCCCTCTACATAAATTGTATTTAAAATGATGCAATCTACTTTTTGGTTTATCTCGTAGACATAATTTAGGTAAATTTTCCCAAAACCATATATAAATCATTGCCTTTTTTTTTTTTCTCATCATACAATATAAATTTCGGATTTCCCCTGTTTCACCTATGGGGATGTGATTGACAAAAAAAATAAAAAAATAAAAACAAAAAGAATCATGTAATCGAAGTTATTCAAAAAAAGTATTACCATTACAAGATTTTCTTTTTCAAAAATAGTTTGCTTTTTTAAGAAGCACATAACTGGCCGTTTTTATAAAATCACAAGACTATACCCAAAATAAATAAAAAAATATCTCAAGTAAATATTAAATCTATCTAAAAGTGACACTCTGACCAATTCGTGAAAACAACCTGACAAGAGTAAGTTACTTTAATATATTAAGTCGATGGGAAAATAATAACCAATTTTAGAATCAAATTATATACTTGAATGAAAGTATTTTGAAATCAGTCGATGTAGTAACCTCGAACATCTATACATTTCTGTTAACAAGTTACAAAGTTATTTATGGCTTTACGATAAAGCTAAATGTTTCGACGCCAAGAAATCTTTTAATAAAGCACCTGCGTCTTCTTTGCATGGAAGACCGTTGGTTTAAGAATTTATCAAGAATCTTGAAATTTGTTAGTGGGCGAGAGATCCGGAGAATATGGTAGATAGGGCAAAGTCACGTATTCCAAGTCGGTAAGCGTCTGCAGTGTTATCCTGGGAACGATTTTTTGTGTAGCCTTATTCGCTATCATCCATTAACCATTGCCGTCGCGCCATGCTTAAGTGAATATATATTTTATCCAGTTGCTAGCAGAAAACATCGGTTGTGTATCTCTGGTTACATTCCAGAAAACGGTAATGGATAACAAAAATGGCGGTCCACAAGACAGTCAACATTATTTTCGGTTGGTGCAATTGAACCCATCGTTTCGCATAAACTATTCATTTCTCCCCACACGTCCCTATTCGGTCATGGAACGGATGATCCGAATTTCACAGATGCTACATCCAACACACTGCAAACCGTCAGTCTCTTTACATTCAGTGACTTCATGTGAAACCCAGTTATCGTATTCCTTCATCGTGCCAATTTTCTTGAGATGATCCGATATTGCAGAAATGCTGGCAATCTTTATCTTAGTCATTTCTCTGGTATACTCTCGTGGATATTAATTTCGACTAATGTATTCATATAGTGATTGCGAATTAAAGATGGATTTTCAAGACACGTATTTCCGCTGCTGAACTTCATAAATCACCGCCATACTGTCGGTCCATAAGTGAATGCTTCACTAAATGCTCTGTTAACGTTGGCAGCGGTTTGAAAAGCATTATAACCAAGCTGGAACATATATCCACCCCTACCATCACCATCAAAAATGTTACAACATTGTGGAACGTTAATCGTTTGGCTTTGGACATATTGAAATTTACAAGACAATCCTACCTCTGGCATTAGCCGCAAGAGCAAATCAGAGGAGAGATCAACTGCCAGGTCGGCCCCTCCACATCTGTAGATGTTCATCTATAAACTGTTGTTCATCTGCGTAGGTATTCAACAAAAATTGCAGTATGCTCCTAAGCAGATCAATAACATAACGAAGGCATAACCGAGAAAAGAACCTTGAGAAACATCTGATGGGCTTTCGATGACTGGCTGTTAAAAACGATCTTCACGGACCTACCATTTAGGAAGCACTTAATAACTGAAAAATCTCTTCCAGAGATTCCATTGCTGGGAAGTTTATGTAGAATTCTCCAATAACTCGGCATGTCAAAGCCCTTTGATATATCTAAGTTGATGGCCCTCATAATGTATTTATTGCCTCGCTGATTCTAGAAATAATGACAGTTATGACATAAGCTGTGGACATAACAGAGCGAACTACATTCTGGTTATCGCCCAGTAGGCGGTCCTCCTGAGCCCAATGAACTGGATTGATAAACTAGCGAAAATGCATTTTATTTGGCTATGAAAATTTATTGTGAATAACTTAATCACGTGTTTTGAAATAGGGTATTTTCTGTGTGGTTAAATGTACATATCAGCTTGTTTGATGAAATACGTGTACTGAAAAATGTGAAGTTTGAAAATAATTTATCATATAATGTTCCATCAATAAGATTAATAGTGAAAAGACTGGCTAGATGAATTGAAAAATGTGGCTGTTTGAAAAACAAATAATATATTTTTTTTTATAAAAGTTTCTTAATTATTAGCCAATATAAGGATAGTTTCGGAGAATCGGGATCACCTGACTAGACATGTCACATAGAAGATGATCCAAGAACTGTTTATGAAGTTCCACATATTGTGTCAATCTCGACAGTAATATATAGAGATCGATAGAGTTTCTATTTCAGTTTTGAGTTTCATGCGGGCATGTTTCTTTCGCTTCATGCCTGTGTCCCTCATTTGACGTGTGCATTGCTCGCTTTCTTCCTCTTTTACTTACTTAGTGAATATTGTGCTATCAGAAATATTGTGAATGGAACTAATTTCGGGATATTCCATGACATTTTTGTGACCAGAAATCTTTTTCTTCTAAAACAGACAAATGCACATCAAAGGAGATTAGGAGAATATAAAAATATTTACTCTCGCTCTCTCTCTGTCACTCACTCTCTATTACACACACACACACAGTGACGGAAAAATCGCACCTCATAGAGGTTAAATGATTAATCCGCTTTTAAATTTGTTTTGATGAAAACTCTTGAGCGACCCGCGAGATCGCCAAATCTCAAACACTTGTTTATTTTTATTTTTGCGGGGGCGGGCGGTCATTTGAAAACAGTTGTTTCTCAGACGAGACCAAGATATAATGAGTAACTTAAATAAATAATTAAATATGAATGTAGGAAAATGCCACATGTAAATCTCCGACGCGTTAATGAATCCTGCAGGTCAGAATTGAAAGGTTTTTCGAAAAAGAGGTACATTTAAACAACAACTATAACACATAAATAAACTGAAAATGTGTATGTTTATTTTAATGTAGGTATCAATAGTAGATGAAGAAAATAAAATATATATGGAAAAGTAGTTCAAATAATATATATATGAGATATATATATATATATATAATATAATATAAATATATATATATATATATATGTATATATGTTTTTTATGGTACAGATTTTAACGATAACTAGGAAAAATTGAAATTTATATGGCTTTTTAAATAGGTAAAAAAGAACAACATGTTGTTTCCCAGCCTTATCAAGTTTATTTTTCTAGGATATATAAAATATATACAAGCGTGTAAATTAAATGAATATAACGAATGGGATGAAATACAATATAAGCATTTCAGGAAATCTTGAGTCCAATAACATTCAGACCCAGTCAGCTTTCGCGCTGTTTACAAAGGGATCTCAGGTGATATGAGGAATGTGTCGTATATAAAATCAAGAAACGGCCCGCACTAAAATCAAACACACGATTCTTGTTATTTATGCTTTGCAATAGCAGATCCAGAAGTATTGGTGAGTTGCCTTTTCCTGGCATCCGAATTCTAAATCCTGGTGGGTAAGTGTTTTATTTTCAGATCTAAACGTAGTCGAGTCCATAACTAGACTTATTTTTATAAATCACGGAATTTATTCATATTCTATTCATAATATTTTCCCTTATTGTCGATTGTTATTTCACTTTTTTTATACTTTTGTTTATTTAAATTACTTCATACGTTGTATGTCTACGATATGTATGCGTTGGAAGTCATTTTTATACAAGGATATATGGTAATATACTCGTGTGAAACTTTTTTTATGAGTTTAAACATAACTCTGCTTTATATATTTATTGTATTACTTTACAGACACCTTACAATTTCAATTTCAAGATACTTGATGTAAACTGCTTTGTATAGAATTACAAATATATTTTTTACACATATAGAAATGCATTGTTGTTTATAGGCGTTAATCATTACATCTGCTTTATTAAATTTATATATGTAAATATGAATGAACAACCCTAAGAAAAGTGATTTCATAGACTTCTATGTATAGAGGAGAGATTACTGATAGAAATATTCTTGTATGTAGGGATGTCCAAAGGTTTGTACAATTAAGTAAAATTACAATACGAAGATGTTAAACTGAGTTTTTTCATATCATTTCCTTACAAACAATTTACCAATTGTCCATTAAAATCGATATGATGAACTGAATCAGGGCAATTAGTATATAAATATAATTTTTTTAAAATACAACCCGCACTTGCCCAAAAATAAATGCAGGAGAAGTTCCATAGACCGACTAAAATCAAACTGCTCAGAAATTAACATTGCATGACATGTGTAAGATCCAAATAAAAACTTTACGAATATGTGGGAATAACAGAAAATCCTTAGAAATAGAGAAACGACTGGTATCAAACATCATTTAATAGTAAATATTCAAATTGAACAATATTTTTAAAATCAAAACAAAAACGCACTCAATATTTCAATGAAATTAGGCAAAATAGCACGGACATTCAACAACACATAATTACATAATTTACATAGACGAGTAAAAAAAGCACATCTTCGAGGATTATACAACAAATATGAAGTAATATCACATATCTACTTACAAATTCATACACGAAAATAAATTCCATTTACACTATCAACAAACAAATCACGAATTCAAATTCCCGATAAACTCAATCAAATAAACTTTATTTTCATATCAATCTTTAGATCCTAAGAACATATACAAGTTAAATGAATTCAGTAATCCTTAAATACATAAAATAGAAATACCATAAAAATTACCAAAACACTCAGCAGATCAGAACTATGAGTAATCAAAAGCTTTATCTCTAAACAAAACATTGTCTAAACTATTCCTTCTCTCCGCCTCTTCCTAAGTCAAAACTCGCCAAATATATTGGCCACACAAAGAGAAGTAATACATGAACTGTTGACCTCTTACTCTGTCAAAATGCCAATAAAATTGATACTGAGATCTATGTCCAAACCTTTATATCTGCAGATGCGCTATCACGAATATTATGCTCTCTGCTCCATGAATACAGTATAGAGTAAAAATATATACGTGTTAGTGGGAATTTAGTACTTCGTAGAAATAAGTCCTTCTGTAAATGTATTTTCGTTTTCTTAAGTCGACAAAATGTAGACATTTTTCTTTTGTTTACCACACAATGGAACGAGCATTGGCGGCTGAACAAAGTTAAGATATGAGTTCTTGCCAATATTTTTTGGCGTCTGCCAAGAGATATGTATATAAATACATGAATGCATTTCCCTTATCAAATATGCATGTGTAAACCAGTGTCACTTATATAGAAAATCAGCACGGATAGTTTCCTGAATTATTTTTTTTTATCAATCACTACATCATTAAATCTATATTGCCAAAATTACGACTATGCAACCACATTTGCAAATTCAGATGTGACTACGGTGGTAACTATATATAGTGAAAGGTTTTTTTACTGATTCGTGCTTCCAAGCTTCGAACATACCAGCCACTATTCACAAGGGAAATGTAGGAAATACAAATACGTGCATTAGTATATCAGGTTCAAACATAACTGAAGTTTTGATTAAAACAGCAGTGTACCCGGCGTGGTAGCTCAGACATGGAGTCAGTGCTGACCTGGGCCAATACTGATTGGGAAATAGTGTTCTTTGACCTACTCGGTAAGTAGATGAAGTGGATGGTGGGCCTAAAGGCCACTAGCCATTAACATTAATTTTTGCATAAAACTTTACGCTAGAGTGATATATAAAGACATTGTTCCTGTTTATTTTGTCCTGGTTATGTGTTCTGCTGAGAGAAGACTCATGAACTGGCTTAAAGATTTTTACTTGTAACTTCTTGATATTACTATTAGATGTTAATATATATATATATATATATATATATATATATATATATTTGTTACCCCTCAGTTTTATGAATTGATTTTTTATTATTTCATTTTAATATACTCATTTTAAAATAACATTTTAACAGATAATTTAAGGAAAAATAAATTTTATTACAGCATAATTTAATTATCTTGTAATAAACTATTGCTCAATATGTGATAATCTAAGTATATTTAATCTTGCACAAATTAAACTGCAGTTAAAAAAACAATCTGTGTCAGTTGAAAATAGTAAACTGCCTCACTACTTTAACAATAAGAATAGACTGATGATAAAAACTGCAGATATTACGCTAGATCCAGTTTCCTTAAGTTAATGATAGAAGAATACCCAGCATTAACAATATCTAAACATCTCAATAGAGTATATATATATATATATATATATATATATATATGGCCTGACGATTGCATCTAGCAAGAAACAGAATGTCGCATCTAAGTTTTTACTTCAATATTCATTTTTATATTTACACACACTTTGTTTCTGATATTGAGCACATTATCCAATGAATATAGCACACCTTAAGAGTATATTTCTTATATATTTCACAGACCAGAGTGACCGAAACATATTTTCAAGGTAGTGATTCAGGTCAACAACTTAATAATGCCATAATCTTTCGCTGTAGTAAGCAAGTGTCCTTTAAGGAAAACATTATTAATAGGAACAACCATTTTGGCAGCATTAAATTTGTTAATCGACTTTTCTAAATTATGAATAATTCTCCTCAGAGAGGAGAGAATTCCATTACAAATTATCACATATACCTTTCGGAAGAAAATTACAAGAAATTTGATTCATGCTTTCGACATTGTTAAGTAAGTATCATATTTGGTATTAATAGAATTTTGGTCAGTGTTAGGATATAGGCGAGGTGCATATATATATATATATATATATATATATATATATATATGGGAGAAATGATGAAAAACACCCAACTTTTATTAAAATATTATCGTTAAAACGATTATTAAGGAAGTGAAAACCAAAGTATTATTTTAGTTATTTTGCTAAATCTTAACATTCGTTTGCTCCTTGGAAACTTTGGTTCGAAAACTTTTTTTCTTGTGTACCCGCGTGGGCCATATATTTTTATGGGAAATCTAGCATCTTTTTGCGAAATAAAAACGCTTTGTTTTGAGAATTCTTACAAAAATCAAATAATTTTCGATTTTTTATGATATATTAACTTATTCACAAATGAATGAAATATATTTTTTAAATATTTATTTCGGAAAACACCTGGTTAAGCTCATTTACATAATTTTATGAATTTTCGAGAAATTAAAATTTCATGGTCTTCGTATTCATATTATTTAAAATCAGGACACCTTGGAGAATTACCATTTACCGAAAATCTGATGTGAATAATAAAATAAAAATTCAATAACATTATAACATTATTCAATTAGAAAATCTTTTAATTGCTGTCATAAATAAGGTATATTAAAGTCATTATTATCTTAAGAAAACAATACAATGAATAATGGATTTTACGAGAATTATTTTTATTTGATTTTATAATTTAAGTAGAAAAATGAAGATATAAATCTTAAAATTTTCTATTAATTTTGGCGGGTTCATGAGATTATTAAGTGAAAACTATATTTACTAATCTTAATTGTTACAGAATACTACAAATCATCGAACACCACTATTTTAAAAATAATTTGTATTTGTGTGTGTGTGTGCGTGTCTGTGTGTGAGAGTATAAACGTGTAGTTTTTGTAAGTTCTGTTGACCATATACGACATTATCAGGAAATAAAAGCGATGACTATAGTAAATTTAAAGCAAAGGATTCTAAAATTCAATAATTATGATTTCCAGATAAATCCTCCGTAGAACAACATTAGATCTTTCATCACATTTTTAAACACGTCACAGCTAATATCTGGTGAAAATGCATTTCAGCGATATTTTTAACTTCAAATAAATAATAGTTGATTCAAATCAGATTGGTTATACTATAAATCCGCTAATATCCCTGAAATAAAATTTCAGAAAGTATATTTTATTTATGGAAGATTGTTTTATACGAGAAATTACATTGCAGTGACAACCAAAAAAGATCGCTAATCAGCCATTTTAGCAAAACAAACTTAAAAGAAAAAAATATTTCCAGTCAATTTAAATTGGTTCTTGAAACGTTGTAAAGCATAGTGCATATTGGAAATATTAAATGCAATTTATTACCTTGAAATTAAAAATGAAATACAATATTTAAAATGTTATTTTATTTGAATAAAAATCATTTAAAAATTTAGTCATCGCGCTTTTTGGTGATATCCCTTATATATATATATATATATATATATAAGTATATGATTGGTGTATATGGAATGAATTCCAATAGCCAACAATTACTATTCTTAAAAGAGTGCTCAATACAAAGTAGAGCAGATACACACGTGTAGGTAGGGAAACTTGGGTATGTCATTACGGCCATATGTGTGTATATATGTTTATATTTGTGTATTGCTGTGTGGTATATATGGATTTATATGTGAGTATGTGTACACATATATGTGTGTATATTTGTGGGTATATATGTGTATGTGTACTTATTATCATGGAGATACGTATGTATATGTTTGTGTATGTATTTAGGTGTGTATGTATGTATGTATGTATATTTATGTATGTATGTATGTGTGTGTGTATATGTGTGTGTATATATATATATATATATATATATATATATATATATGAGGTGGACATCGAAGTTACCTCTCGGTGTTGACTTTGATGTCCGATTTTATATTTACATACACTATTTTAATATATTAAATAATATTTTTAATCATTTTTATCTTTGTCTATTTACTCGCTTAAGTTATATTTCAATAGGTTGTTAGCATTCGTGTAATGACACTTTTCGTCTTAAATATTTATCGGTTGTGGTATCCGATTGTCAGGGTCAATGTCTGTGGATGTGTGTGTGTGTATGGAAAGTGCATTTACTTTTAATTGTGTATGTATGTGCGTGTGTGTTGCTTTCCCTTCCCACCACTTCCCTTTTTTCCTTTTTTTTTTTTTTTTTTCATGACAGACCGTGAAGATGTTCTCTGTCTAGTCTCTTTTTGTGTGTGTATATATATATATATATATATATATATATATATATATATATATATATATATATATATATATATATATCTGGGTGCTTATATATTAGAATCTGATTGCGTTTGTTTTACGGGTGAGTTTAGGACCCCATTCACACACTCTTAGGATTAAAATGTATACATTGTCAAAGGACCGGATATTAAATTAGCTAAAGTAACTTCAATGAAGAAATAAATTGAATAACATATATATTTCTTCTTTTCTCCTCAGTAATTTTATAGTTGTAAACTTAATAGCGATTAAATTTTGATTTTGTAATTAGCAGTTTTAAATTTTAATATTAAATTTTATCATATAATTTAGTAATTATTGGTTGGAATAAATTCTTTTTTAATACTACCCATATTTTAAACATCTGAATAGATATTGTAACATGACTTCGTTGTCAAGCTTTTTGAATTTTCCTATACTTGTGTTTTGATTGGTCCATCTAGCCTTTGTAACAACGTTTTCCCCTTGCGAAGGATTGTTAATTAATTTGAAACTTTTAAAACCATTTATTTTACATTCAATGCCATCACTTGATAAGACACCGAGGGTGTTGAAACAAAATGGCTATTTTTGCAATGATTTTCTAACATATTTATGTTATAATTTTTTTTAAATAAATAATTATATATATATATATATATATATACACAATGTTCATTTGAATATTTATATTTATTGTTCGTTTTTTTTCTTCCTGAGTATTGCTTCAAAGATCATAAATCTCTTTTTACTATTTGATTTAGCTATAATAGTTTTTTGGTATTGTTTGTGACTTTTTAATGTTACAATAATCCTTATGCTGATTAGTAAAGTGTTGTCTGATTGTGCTCTGATCGGATAGCTAGTAAGTGTGTAATTAGTCACAGTCGATCATTAAAATTAGTCGGCCCAAAATGACATTTATAATAATATTTGCCATAAACTACAAGTATGTATGTATGTTTAGAATGACGATGACAATACACTCCATGAATTATAATACAACTAATCAAAAACTGATGAAAATTTGAATGCATCAGACGTCAAAAAATTATATTTAATTTTTGAGCGTCCCTTCTTTTTTGACTGTTATGTATATACATTTTATTTCTCATCCGAGACACGATTTTTCTCTTTTTATATTTAAGATTTATTGTATTAATAATATATGTCTTTGTTTCAATAATTTATTTCTCAGATTGGAAGATCTCTATCAAGTATTCTATCTTATCGGTCATTTTTAGACACCTATATATATATATATATATATATATATATATATATACGTATATGTGCATTGTCTCTCGCGGCTTTGTTTTCTTATGAAAATTGCGAGACGATACGTGAATATATTTTAGTATGCGTGTGTGCAAAAACAAAGGAAAACAACAACAAAGTAATGTGATGGCAGATGAAATATATTGTAATATTTAAGAAACGGTGAACGTTGATCTGCGCACAATATTTGTACGCCACTAAGTACAATTGCTTCTGGTAAAATCTTCATTCCGCGGGTATCTGTTGACGTAGTAAACACTTATTCATGTCCTCCGTCTGTGCGTTAGTTTTAGACGGTAACCAAATCAGAGATACGTATAGTGCAGCTGGTGTCATGCAACGGAGACGAACATGTTCTTTATTTTAATGAGATTTGATAGAAACTAGACTGTTGGCTTTAAGAGGCGAGGTCGCCATTTCAGTGAATTGCTGACCATGTAGTATGCAATCCGTCGCTGTTTGCTTCCTGTCAGCAGTGATATAGATATGCATGTCAATACGAGACTTCAATATATGGCACAATGTCTTATTGAATATTTCCACTCGTGTCCCAAGATTTTCACCGTGAGTAGTGAATTTTCCTCAGATTAGATTGTAGCATGTTCTACCTTCACTCTTGTGTATGTTTGTGTCTATGACCTAAACGTTCGAAGGGACAACATTTGGGTGTATTCGTCAACGAAAGACAAACAAAATAGCTGGCATCATAATGTAGGTTGCCTTTCGTTAGAAGTCACTCCCGCGTTTTTTTTTTATGTTAGTTTAAGTTCGCTAATGAAAGTTATATACGCCTAGAACATCGTTATACTTAATCAACATTCTTATATCAAGGTGATGCAATGATTTAGCAGGATAATACTTGCCCGCCCGATTCGTGTACTATAGATAATGTTCTGCAAGATGTTTCGTAGATTCCATGGACTACAGGAAATTAATTTCCTTCTTCTTTTCGCATATATGGGAAATGATTTCATTAATCTTGGTTGGCTCATTTAAGCCACCCCAATATAATACGTTATTGTAGCCAATGAATAAATGTCAAAGAATAAAATATAAGAGTATGTCATCCCTACATGTCAAATTTTATGCATATATTTACGCAGATAAAAAAAAAACAAAAAACATACACATTATATACATATGGAGATATGCCGAAGATTGGTATGAATTTTATAATTGGTGTGATAACGATTAAAGATATTCAGAATATTAATATGAGGGATGAGTACTTATGACACATTCCTTATTTTTAAAAGTTTAAACATCTAGTTCTATACATTTAAATATTAACCATGATAGATAAAGATTCGCTGTACAGCTAATCTTGAATAATTTTGAATAAATATTCACTATGTTGCAATTTTATTTTCAATCAGTGTTTATACAATTGCCTCTATGTTTTAGATTTGACATTGCTCGTTCATTTTAACCAGCTAAAGATTGTGTAGCGGTGGTACAACAAACTGGTATGTTATATATATATATATATATATATATATATATATATATATATATATATAAAGCAACAAACAATTTTGATTGAAAAGAGTCGAAATGTTCTATGTTCAATTATTTTATGATATTTTTTCAGATTTTCGCAAGTGTTGAGCAGAGTGCTGAACAATGGCACAAATATAAGAAAAAAAAACAGAAAAAATTAGTCGGTCGTATTTAATCAAACTTGTTTAGAGGAATAATTGCTGCCTAAATATATCATACATATATATATATATATATATAGTATGCTTCTTTAAAATTACGTGATGAGGTAGACAAATTCGGCATCTCATTGTATTACTACTGGATGCAATCAAGGTGTCTAACTTTTGAAATTAATGTATGTAGAAGTTTTGTTTATTTTAGCGGGGGGGGGGGGGTAAGAGATGATTAAATATCTCGATCCGAGCAACAGGTGTAGTATACATTGTTTGATCTTTTGGCTGGATTTTTTAGAAATGTCACGCGCCGAAAAATTTTCCAGCTCCACTCAAATACATATTATATTGTAGTTGTGTTCTTGCGTGTGTCTTTGTGTTCCATTGGCTTTGTTCTCGTAAAAACATGACCAAATAAGAATATCTCTTGTTTATCTAGCCTCCTCCCCACCCAAAAAAGAAGCTTGACACGAATTTCACTTGATGAGAGACACGCTTACGCTGATAATATTTTTTCTTCATTTATTTCCTCCAAATAATAAGTTGACAACAATAAGATATTTTTTTTTTAATCTTATTTACCAAACCCACCTGGGACGAGCATTGGCAGTGTCTGACCAAACCAAATATATCCAATGTGTATGTGTCTATTGTTGTTGGCGTCTGGGACTTGACAAGCATAAAATACACTTTTAATAGTCTGTCTTTCTGATGGTTTTTGTATTCATATATTTTTCTAATTCCATTTCTCACGTCAGCTTTTCTTTTTAGCTAGATTATGATTACATTGTATTTATATTTTTTTCTAGTAAGTGTTAACAAACAAAAATATATTTATATCTAAGTATTTATAAACTTCTATTTATATGCATATAAGATTCTAATCACTCTCACAAACACATTAAATATAAATAAGATATGACCAACAAAATATAACTTTCATTGGGAAAAAGAAAATATATCAAAACTTTGTGTTTTCGTATCTATCTGCCTTCCTTTCTCACCAGACACACACACACATATATATATAACTCAGTGGGTGTAATAGCGAAATTAATCAATTGTTAGATTAAGCTTTGAAATGTGTTACGATAGAAGAGATTGAATATATCTTACTGGAATTCCACTAAGTTTTTATAATACTATCGTTCTCTGCATTGAGCAAAAAGAATGTATAATTACCCTCCAAGCTTAAGAGAATAATCGTGATGAAATCTATCAAAGTTTATCATTAATTGATCATAGCTAAAGATCGGTAGCTCATAAAAGTCTAAAATAAAGTGTATATATATATATATATATATATATATATATATATATATATATATATATATATATATCTATATATATATATATATATAATATATAATTTTTCAACTTAGTCAAGATGATCTTCGCACTCTTCTACCGAACTTTCTGTCCTGGATTAAAAAGTTGTCACACACGCTCAGTGTACGATTTCATTTTCTAGTCTTTTTTCACTTCTCTTTGGGCTGTCATAGCTGAAAAACCTCTCACACGTGCCAAATGTTTTTTGCATTGAGTTGGATCTTTTCTAATTGATCTCTTTCGCTTCAACATCTTTCTGTTTTGACATCCACATTCACTTTCTCTCTCTACTGCTCCCACCTTTTAAAATTATCCACCTTTCCCTTGATGGTTCTTGAATGGACTATGAAGATAGAAGTATTTTGATATTATTATTGAAGGCCTGTATGATCTTTTTCGACTTACCATTGCTTATTTGAGAGCACAGTGGGTCTGAAACAAAACGATTTGTATCTGTTCTATTACTAACTGACTAACTCGAAGGGGTTTTCAGTGAATTTTACGACAAATGGTGTCAAGTTGACTAAGCGTTTTATCTGAAAACTGGAAAAAAGTAACTCAGTTATGCAGTAAAACGATTTGGACAATTTTCCTGTTACACCCGTATAGCAACAACTTCAAATTCCAGTTTGATGTTTAAGTAGAATTTATCAGTCTTTGACAGGCGGAATTGTAACTTTGAATAATTTCCTTGAATGTTCGACAGGGTGACACCTAAGTTCTTGAGGATAGTGTTGAAGCCAAAAAGGTTACCAGATTTTGGACGCCTATGTAATACAGATATTCTCAAAGATCGATGTATTTACATGAATAAGTTGCCTAACGTCCGATGACCACATCACAGATTAGAGATAATATAGACTCACGATTGATAAAAAAGGTTCGTTTAAACCTTTTAATTGACGGAGGATTACTGGCTTGCATGCCATAACCAAACGTCCATTTACAGTAAAATACTGTAATGCACTATGCACAGTGTTATCGTTAAGATTGTAGATGAAAAAGCGCTCGCTTACATTCTGTAATGATAAAGACATTTTTGTCAACATTATTAATTTCTCACAAAAAGTACGCTTATTTTCAAAACATGTATCACGTCTCCACGGGTTTTGAATAGCATCATAACGTATGCCGTTATATTCTTTTTGATGGAGTTTACACAAATATTTGTGTGATATAAGTACGAAAGTGTGGCGTATCCACTGAGGATCGAATACCCTAGACGCAATTGATCACGTATATATGTATATACATGTAGGTCAAAACCGAGTGACGACAGTATGCTTCACTCTTGAAATCTATCAGGAGGCCATGTGATGGTTTGGCTATTTATATATGCTGGCTAATGAGAGTGTGAGTAGAAAGGTCTATTGTATTATCCTCACGATTACTGGGTAAGCGGTAACGATTATCTTTCAAATTATTCTGGTGACTAATAAATAATTGTGAATCCGAATCTGTTTGTTTATAACTATTTTGTGTTGTTTGTTAATTTACTCACTTGTGTACCGATGGCTTAATTAATTAAGGTTGATTATTATTATTATATTTACTTTTGTTTTTGTGTCCATTTTTTTTTTAAATCATTTACTGAATTTTATTTTTTTATTCTTTATTTGTTATAATTTTTATTATTTTGCCAGGCGTTAATTAACCTTATGTGTTTAGTAAAAATTATTTCACATCATGTGTGTTTTATATACTGCGTTTATTTGAATCTTTCTTTGATATATTTTACAATGTATTCGTTTTTAGTATTCAATATTGAATTAACGATGTTAAAAGTTGGTTATGTTCCTGCATTTTGAGATAAATTCCGATCGTTTCTTTACAACCATTTTCCTCTATGTAACGGGCAAGTGGACTGTTTGAGGGTGGTCTGCGAACCCCGTTCAAATCCCGACCTAATCTATCTGTTTCTGTTTCGTGCTAAAGATTTTGGGAGAGGCCCTAGTATTTCACTCTTCTGGTCTCTATCAAGAGCTGCATCGTAAGAGACCACAGCGTTCTCTGGCAACTAGTTTAAGATTTAAAAAAAAAAAAATTAGTCGAAATCGTGGAGAAAAATCCCAAGAATGTTTCCCCAGAGTGTAAAAATTCCTAGATAGGAAGCAAAATTAATTTGGAGGAGACCCATAACTGCTTTATATTATGAAGTGTACGATACACCATATACATTATAAATACAGGCACTGAAGAGTATGATATTTACAAAAACTTAGAT
Organism: Acanthosepion lycidas; assembly: GCA_963932145.1. NCBI lineage: Eukaryota > Metazoa > Mollusca > Cephalopoda > Sepiida > Sepiidae > Acanthosepion > Acanthosepion lycidas. Next base: position 65,807 of record CAWVQA010000582.1, on the reverse strand, counting down.
TCATAAGAGAATACGTACAAGTATATTTTCGTTTTTGAGACTCTCACAGTCCGCTAGATGTAAGCTTACATTTTTTTTTAAATCATGAAAGTCTTATGAAACATGGGTACTTACTAAATATCACGTTGAATATAATTGTTGTGGACCCAGAATAGATCCGAATGAAAACTCGAGCTCTGCAATTTAGTGAAAACATATTATTAAACTAAAAGAACGAATACAAAAGTGTTGCTCGTCCTACTGACGGCAAAGTACAGTAATCAACTCGTCAACTGTAGACAGTGATATTAATTACCCCCCACGAGGGTTACATGTGGCACAAGACCGGTTTAACGTGGGATCTCCGAGCCCGTAGGCTCGTCCAAAAATAATCCCTCTTTGAAATCGCATAAACGGGTTCAGGGACAGTCAACCTCCCCGAACGAGACTCTGCCTTTCGGCGGGGCCTCGTCCGGGTTCCTCTCTGCCCGAAGGCAGAGAGTTCAACAGTTTAGCTAGAACAGGTCAACTGTAGACAGCAATATTTAACAGTCCTCCCACGAGGAATGTATATGGCACAAGGCCGAATTTAACGTGGCTTTCTCCTAGCCCGTAGGCTCGGCCAAAAATATACCCTTTGAACCCACCTAGACGGGTTCAGGGCCTGTCTACCTCCCCGGACGAAACTTTAACCTTCGGCAAAGCTTCGTCCGGGTTCCTCTCTGCCAAAGCAGAGAGTTCGACAGATGTCGTACACTGTCAGAGTCTGCGGGGCAACTGTAGACAGCGATATTTATTTACAAGGCTCGTCCAAAAATAATCCCTCTTTGAACCCGCATAAACGGGTTCAGGTGCAGTCAACCTCCTCGAACGAGACTCTGCCCTTCGGCGGGGCCTCGTCCGCGTTTCTCTCCGCCTGAAAGCAGAAAGTTCGACTGTTTAGCTGTCACAGGTCAACTGTAGACAGCTCTCTTAAGAGGCATAATCTCCCCGTATATATATTAATAGGACGAGTCCATTTAGTCCATAAATTTAGGTCCCCTAACAATGATAATATTCAGAATAAAAGCTGTTAAATATTTTCACGGTAATGTTTTAAGTAAATTATCTCCCGTCGTGCATCAAGGTATGAATTTACGTGTACTAATTTATAGACAATTAAGTCTCATCGTTTTATTTTTGAAATAACCAGATGGAACCGTAAGTTCTATTCTTTTAATTTCTTGCATTTCTCAGGTGTGGAATTCTTCTTTCGTTTCATTCTTCCTTGGCAGCTATGATCTTCAAAAATTTAATCGCAACTTCACTTGACCTCTTACTAAATCGTCGTTTGTCTTCACTAAAGTCTTTCTATTCGCTTTCACCTTGATTAATACCTGCAGCCTTAGTGGCATTGTCTCCTTCCTTAGTGTAAGAAATGACTAAAAATATCACCTTCGAAATTATTTGTTTACTTTAGTTATACGAAACAAGCAGATATCGGCGTCTCTGAATCCGAACAAGATACGTAAATTCATGAAGTAGTATTTCGACTTAGCTAGCCTGAAATATTTCTGTGGGTGGTGGGTTTAATAATAGGCTGGCCTTAAAAATGATGCCTACTCATAGATGCAAGTTCACTAAATATAGATCTTAAAGTAAAAAAAAAAAAATACGAAAAAATGCATCTTTCTGTGTACGTCATTGTCAGTCTCTCTAGGAAACATGGAGTAATGTAAGTATTCAGTGTTATATTTATCTGTACATACGCACGTATTGAAAAATTTCCAGCACAAAGATGAAACCCTTCCAAATAAAAGCTGATGTTTTTGCCTTTGCATCGAACACAGAACTTTTCAGAATAATAACGTATATGAAGAAATCCTTATGAGTACATGCATGTGTGGGCGTACTTGTGAATACGGGTTTTGAATGTGTATATAATTTGTGAGTATGATATAAATATTAACGAAAAATAAAAATGATTAAATATAAACTGTTGAATATGAATATTTTGATTTCAGTAAGACATTGATTTTTCTCGCATAAAATACTATAAATAAACTGAATATATTTCAGCGTTATTTGCGAATGAGCCATATATAACTATTACAAGATTTATTTCGTAGTATTTTTATCGTTCAGTAAGAAACATCTAATAACAATTATATTACATTTATTAAAACCGATGCTTGCGTTTTTAAGGACTGTGTGTAATGTTTATTCTTATGTAACAGAATTTAATAAAATCACGTAAAATTAAGTAAAAATGTACTGCAATAGAATATTACATATAGGATCTGGCGAAGAGTCATATTAAATTTAATACATTAATATAAATTAATGTATTAAAATTAATTTATCGGCTATAAGAAATTCAGTAAAGATTATATGGAAATTAAATGCAGGATAGCTTGTACTTAGGTGTACTGTTACCCAATGCCGTAATATTCGAAAAAGCACAACTCAAATCAAGTTTTAAAAAACCTTATGTGTAAAGTACTATATGGAAGTTAGCTATATAGTCCAAAACATGCAGAAACGCTTATACTATCTTTTTATATAAAACTGTTGTCTCTGATATATTATTATTAGAAAAATTCATCAAGCTAATGAATAATTTGTCTAATAAGAGAAAATTCTTCTTCAGTTCACATAGGCTGGTACTGCAGAATAAAATAATATTAGGTTGGTGCAAAAATAATGTCGTTTTCTCACATGTAAGAGAACGACATTATTTTTGCACCAACCTAATAGCTTAAACAAGTTAATAAAAAAAAAAAAAAAAAAAAAAACTGCATCAATTGAAGACTTCCAAGGGCAGAAAAATCTAAAATGTTTGGTACGTATCTAGAATGGAAAATTTTGAGAAATTCAAAATAATAACTTTCCACTCTGGCTTAAATAAAAGTCATGAAGAAAATTCCCATCATTACGAGAGTGAACAGTAAATGTTCATGAATTTGACAAAGCCTATTTTCCAGAAAAAAGCGTTTTTTAAGAAAAATACGCCAACTGTTCCTTCAATTATAACTGAATCCCCCCTGTATGGAAACGGTTAATCTGGTCGTTACGGTCTTTGTTATCTTATAAAAAAAATTTAAAACTGAAATGGTAAAATGTTCATTTTAGCGTGCCAAATAGAAAACTGGATGAATCAATAAATGTTTTGTGAAAAAGAACTCAAGCGGAAAAATATTGTTTGATAATGTCCTCCACTGACTTTGACAAACAAGAGATTGTCAGACAAAAAAAATCACCAATGACGTTTGTTATCTTTGACTTAAGAAATTGTGATGGCATCTATTTTCCCTGACAATGTGGAATTTCAAAGATAATGATCAGATATTACTTTAAGTTTGATGCACAAAATCCTTCAGATGCGTACAGGGTCGTAACATCTGTAGGTGAGACAATGCATATGGATACGGAAGACATAAGAGGCATTCTTTTACAAAAACTATTTTAAAATATTATCTCCTTCCCTGATTATTTCATTAAATTTATAGAGGGATACTAATACCCAAAAATAGATATAAAAGAACTCACAAAACATTTCTGCTTAATACTGGAGGTCCTGCTTGTCGATGCACAATCTTACGGTCAAATTCAACTGAAATCTGTATTTTTCTTTATAATTAGTAAATGTCATTGTAGTTAAAGTCAACACATCGTTTAGTTTGACTGAAAAATGTTTTCGAAAATTCTTATATGAATATTTGTTTTTTCTTTATTATCGTTATGCTTATTGTGAGGAAAAAGGAACCACAGATTTCAGGTCATTAGCAGATTAATTAAACCAGTGTTAGGTTTATCTAAAATTAGAATTATAAATGTCACTGTCAATAGCCTATGTTTACCTATAGAAAATAATCAAATGCGGAATAATTTAAAGCAAAATTCCCTATTAATATAGTTTTAAAGAAAATAAGATTCTTTGGTCGAGGTACATTTATTGTTATTTCCAGTATTTATGAGGCCTTCGTTGATGAACGTTTAATGACGTAGTTTGCGGGGTATCAACATCTTGATTATGCTATTCTGACCGCTTGTGCTATCCATTTTCGTCGTTGCTGTCATCTAAAATCCAACAATATGGTTTGTTATTTGGTATAGGCTTAGCTTGTGATTCAATGGTTTCTGTCCACGAGGTTCGATGAAGAATGGTTCTCGCTAATGAATTCTGTATACATTTGAGTCTAAGGAATACAGAGTTAATTCACACGAATGATTCTATCATCTATGACTGGAGAAATCATTTGGATATTCCTGGTATTTTATATTTTTCTTTCTTTTAGTTTGATGTATTGCATGTTATTCACATGAATGTTTCGATGTGGTGAAACTATTTAATTACATAGTGTTTTTACTTTAATGTTTTGTGAATTGTGTCGAGCCTACTTCTAACTTAGCTTAATCTTTCTCTATTTCTCTACATCTCAATAGTAAATTTGCTATAACTGATCCATGAACGCAAGTGTTTATTATTTAGAAATTAAACAAACCAAATAAATATGATTGATTCAGGAGAGGTAGTATCGCTGCTTTTATATACGTTTTGGGATTAATCTTTTTCTCATAATAATTGGTAGAAGGTGTTGATATTTTCAAATCGACATCTTGATTATGTCATTATTTTCCCTTTCATGTGATATCCATTTTATTTGTTGTTACTGTTAGATGTACTGTAGTGATGGGCGTTCTGCTATTTGGCACAAGTCTTTGTTGTTGATTCTGTGGCGTCACTCCACAAGGATAGAAAAGTATGTTACTCACACACATATCCAGCAACTAAAATATTCAGTAATCGCATTGATAAACTCCAAATTATTGCGTAATACTGGCTCAGATGCTGTGATAAAGGGATTGAATTATTATTAGATATCTTATGTCCCAATCTAAAAAGAATGACGCCAATTATTGATTCCAAATTTAAAATACGTTTATGATTAAAAATATTTTCAATATTAACTGTCGGATGCAAGCTCATTATCAGGGATAATTACGCAGAACACAGTGAATATAGAAATAGCTACTGTATTGAGATATCACTTTCATGGCTTACCCGATCATCAGGGCAATCATCGTATATTGTTAAAATCTATGTCTATTTGATCAGGTCAGTTTTGGAAACTTGATATTGCACTCAATTGGCAAGTTGTTGTCTGGCATGATAAATAAATACACAAATTATTATTTTCCAAATCATTATTGCTTTTTTTTAGGTAATGTGTTTAAATATTAATTATAGTTTCAAAATCGTAGCACTGCAATTTTACCCGGGTGATCAGTGAACACCTTTTAACACAGCTTTATAAAATGTATAATTTACTGAAGATTTATGTGTATGTGTATGTATATGACACGAATACTTTATTACTAAATCATTGAAATAAATGAATGTCTTATTTGATGACACAAAGAGAAATTATACTGAACAATTTAGGTAGATAATGATGTAATATATGACGTACATTTAAATAAACAATGTAAATTTAAAACATTTTGTCTTGTAATTTGTGCCAAGTAGTATTATGGAGTTAAACACACTTTTATCGAATTTTAATTTTTTTTATTATGTTCTAAAGAATGATATAACAAATCTTATACATTAGGTAGAATTGTTTTTGAAAATTTTTAAATTTGTTACAGTTTTTAGCTACCATAGACAGTTTTTTTTTTTTTTTTTTTTTTTTGCATGATGTGATTCAGAATTTGATTTCTGGTTTGAATATATCTCCCATTCAATGTATCTAATGCAAAATATACCAAATTTGTTTTCATTTATTTCTTGAAATGTTAACATTTCATCTTAGTTTATAAGTAAATACCTGAGAAAATTTGATATTTCTGTACATTCTTTTCAAACGATCTTGAAACTCATGGCTCAACAATCACTAAAATAGCACAAACGGGTATGTCAAACGAGATACCTCACTATTATCATGAAGCGTTTTCCAAAACTGTTGATATTTGCTTAACAGAAGCTACCACGTATATGATAGATACGTGTGTTAAGTAGCTACATTGAAGAAAGACTAGTCTCGATTTATCATTTATTTATAGAGATATTCAATCGTTGACTGCTAAGAACGGTTTTCAATAACAATACGAGCAAATTAACATTATTTCCCACAATGTCCATTATAATATATGGATAGATCTTTGAATAGAATTTCGTGATTTTTGTAAGTTAGTCTGACCCCACTCATTTCGAACAGCCAATCAATCTAGTGCTTAAAATATTTTTTCCCATTTCCATTCATAATCTATTGTTTACTTATGTCACACATACGCACAAACACAGGTGTGTGTGTGAGAGTGTGCGTGTTTGTGTGTCATTGTAGAGTATTGTATGAAATAATTCAATTTTCATCGTATTTGTCTTGGTTTTTCTATCATTACAATTTATTAATGTACACTGGTGTTTGAATATATATATATATATATATATATATAATACTTCATGCGAAATTTTTGAATGATTATATTAACAATGATTTTACATATATATATATATATATATATAATGTGTGATTGTGTATTGCAAAATTGAAAATTCTTTTCAAAGAATAATAAAACAATGTAATTGATTTTTTTCATGATATGTTGGGAGATTTCGGCCTCAACTATTTATGAAATTACGGACGTTACGGGGAATTAGTTTGCGAGCCGAATCACTCTAGCTTCAATGAAATCATTTTATTTCATGCAACAACTTGAAGGTCTCGTTCAAGGCAACTAGGGAGTTTAAATGTAGGCAACAGTGTAGTTAATATATGGCTAGGGCGAACATTATCAGAAAGTGGCAAAACCTCTGACTATTCTGAATTCAAAGGGTTTCGAAAAGTCTCCAAGAAATCACTCCATCATATTTCGCATGAATCCTTCAGGATTTATAACATTTTAAAAATACGCTTTTGGCGTGTGATGTCATTAAATAAAATCCTGTATATTTTGCGCTTTCTTTATCATAGAACTGAATTTTGATGTATTAATCAGAATCGCTACTTATTGTTTCACCAGAATTGAGATATTTGAGTGATTTTTAATAATTTGTGAATCTGTTTCTTTTTCCTCACTTCATCATTGTATCTATTTATTTACCCTTATTATATATATATATATATATATATATATATATATATATATATATATATATATATATATAGTCTTAAGATGTGCTATATTTATGTGATAAAGAACTCAATATCAGAGATAGAGCGAGTGTAAATATAAAAGTAAACATAGAATCAACACTTAGAGGCGACAGTCTGTTTCATGCTAGATGCAATCGTCTTGGCCTGATGATTGCATCTTACATGAAACAGACTGTAACCTTTAAGGGTTGATTCTATGTTCACTTGCGTATATATATATATATATATATATATATATATATATATATATATATATATATATTTGGTAGATTAATACCCAACAAAAAGTACTGACAAGTTATGTCGTAATTTCTATTATGTTTCGAATTTTCGAACAAGTGTATTGGCATTGAAATTGGGGATAAACTCTCCGTTCGTTGTTCCTGCTTATTTTGCTTATTCAAATCCTTTTGGCCGTACCTGTCATTTTCAGAGAGATACATTTAGAGACAAAAATTTAAATGCGGTATCTGTCATTTTACAAACGCTTCCTATTCTGAAATCATTCTCTCTTCGCACACTTTATATTTAAAAGGAAATGAAAGACTGAAAGCAGCCGCGCCTAAAATATATAGACAAAAAATTGCTCAGTTCAAAATCGAATATTTAGCGCTAAAATATTAGGTTTTTCTTTTGAAGGTGAACGTCAAAAAATGACATTTTTGCACCAACCTAATATATAAGAAAATGCTAAATTGGCAATCAAACTCGCAACCGGGTTTCCACTGTAAGTTCTCTTCAGGAAAGTAGAATGATGTGCAAACCAAAGAAAACTACTCCGATATACTATAACACTGGAATGAGATAGGAAATTTATAAAGACGGCTGGTGGGGAACATATTTAAAAAAAAAAATCAATGAGGAAAGTATGTCGGAAGAGTAAAAAAAAATATTTCACTCATTTGGGTTCATAGGTACCTAAAAATACTTACTTAAATGCCTGCACCCAGACCTATATAGTATTCTAATTTAGTAAGGGCCCCACTTTATCAGGCTATTTGACAGTGGCCAATTTCTCTTCCTGACACAGCCGACAACTGTTACCACGAATTCTGCCAGTTTTTATCCTCCTTACCATATCCACTTTACACAAGCACCCCTGCCACAACTCCCTCGTAATTCCCAGACACAATCGACAACCTTGGTGTCACTTCTATGGCTTTTCAACCTAAAAGACGAAGCATGATTGTAAAATCTCTTTTGAAATGGCCTTAAGTACATACAATATATATTTTCCTGAAGTCAATTATCATTGACATCAGCAGTGTAAATGATGCCGTCTGTGCAGCACTCCCTATCTTATAGACAATCGTTTTTATTTTATTTCTGTAGTTACATTTCTTTCCTTCCAGATCTTTCCGTCTCCAAAAATTAACATTATGGCACTTAATAACATTCACTAAATTACGAGTGCAACTGTAACTCAGTTTCCCCGGGATTCTATCAAACACTTTATCTAATTTATTTATTTATAGTTTTTAGGAAAATAAATTAGTAAAAAGTATGAAACCAATATTAAGAAAATAAGAATTAGTTGAACTCGCGTGCATGCTAGTGCACAATTACCGTTGTCAAATAATCAGGCTTTGTGATCAGTTCCAGAAACTTGGTATTCCTGCATGAAATTGATATTCATAATGCTTTCTTAATTCTTATGCCCACATTATCTGAAGTGACATCGAATTCTCCCCTTATAAATATAGAAAATTGTAACTTTGTGTTTCTGCATAAGTGTTTTCGTCAACTATAAATAAGAACCTGAATGTGACACGCAGTACCTGATACAACACTTATATTCCTGTTGTTAATGTTAGAACGCACAACCTCACAAAGCTAGCATCCGCTGTTTGGTCTTTGTTACCCATGTGCAGGCTGTTTGTTTCATGCTGAAATATTCAATGGTCCTCTCTGTTTCATTTCCACTACTGGAAGCTGTAGTCTGTCAAAGTCACGGTCCGGTAGTAGCTGGCTACCCTGTTATTGAAGCCATAGTAAGGGGCATAGGATGGATTTATGCAAGAGAATATGAAAGATTTTTAACTCGGATTGCTTATTCCCATTTCTGTATTAATAACCATACACGTGATACTTTTTTTAAGATTGCATCAGTTTAAACGTCATAGAACTCATGCAGAAGACAGTAAAGGAAAATAAGTAGAATTAAGAAAGCACCAATTGTTAGAAGACATAATTTATGTTTGCTATTAAAATGAACAGTTCAAGATGTGAGCTGCGAAATGAAAACACCAAAAACAAGCAAGATAGGAAATATCTAAGAAGTGCTTTAACAAATTGCAGAAAATTCCACACCGAAATCCAAAGATGAATTTCAATAGCGAAATATACCTTCTAAAAAGTAAGCAATGTACAAAGCTAACAAGAAAAGTTCGTTAGGCACAATGAAAAGAGTACATATAATATTAATATTACTATATGGTTGTGAAATTTGTAAGATTTCATTACAGATTAAGAAAAATCGGGAAACCACTGAAATGTGATTCTCCAGAAGCATGCCATGAAATGAATATGCGAGGAGCAATTTAGCGAATATAGAAACAAAAATGAGACTTAGTATGGTAAAGACAGTTGAGATTTCTAGAACACATAATGGGGAAAGAGGGTTTAGAAAAAGTGACACACACAGGGCATATTGAAGGCAAACTGGAAGGAGAAAAACAGTGCATAATGTTGCGAACTAACTCGTATTAGCCGTTGGTAAAATAAGCATTAGAAGAAATAACTGGCTACATTGGCGGGTATTGAAGCCAATCAATTCCCAAATACATTATTTTCTGAGATCTATTTGCTGAACTAAGTAATGATAACTTTTATAAGGCAATAGTACTTACGATCGGAATAAGACAACTGGAACTGCGACGATATATATATATATAACAGAAAATCCACATAATCTAGCATGTGCCCAAAAAACAAAAATTATGATATGGAATGCAGGCTGGAATTTTACATAAACTCAAGCGCTCTCTCTCTCTCTCTCTCTCTCTCTCTCTATATATATATATATATATATATATATATATATATATATATATATATATATATATATATATAGGAGTAATGGATATCGGCTTGGATTGGGGAATCGGAGAGCCGAGTTCTAATTCCAGTCGAATCCATTACATTCACTTACATGCTAATACCCTTAGGAAAGGTGTGAATCCTCTTCTTCTCCCTCCAGCTATGGGTAAAATAGCAGGACAGACTGGTTTCTATAGCCTTGGATGGCAACTGGTCTAGGAGAACGACAACTCTGAATTCAAAACCTGCGGATGGTCGTTTGGGAACCTTGTGGCATTCGGTGCACCAGGTCTCTGTATTCGTCCCTCCAAAAAGTGTGAATGGTCCTGCACGAGGCCTTCACCACTATAATCAAATCTCATGTGCCGGTGTCGGGCTGCCGGTTTCCTGGAAACTGATCTGCTTGACCCTCATACGTCGAATCTCGACGGGAGAGTCGATCATATATATATATATATATATATATATATATACATAGTTGTAGCCTCTGTGTGTCTGTTAGTTATCGACCTCCTCCTAGTGTTTTGGAGATAGATCCCAATAAGCATATATATTCTGAAATTCAATGGAGTCCCGGGGTGGGGGCACAATAACCACACTGATTTTTTTTTTTTCATTTGATTTAAATTTGAATAAAGGAATAACTACTAGGATACTTGGATAAGTATCTTTCATTTTGATCAAAAGGTGTCTCAGGGAGTCACAACCCCCCCTCCCAAGAAACTGTTATTCTTACCCTTTGACTTAATTTAAATTTCAACAAGGGAATGACTCTTCTCTAAAATATAAAAGGATAAATCCAGAAGACGGAGGTCACATCGGCACGATCAAATCTCGGCAATATGTGTGTCATGTTCAGCAAGTAATGACCAAAGAGTCTATTACAATGCATAATTGTAACAATTCAACTCTTATGTCAATGTTGAATTTTGCTCATCAATTCATTCAATCAAATATTGCACAGATACATATGAAAGGGGACAGATAAAGCTGTTTTTGCAACTCCAACTGTTTTTTTTCCATTTGATTTGAATTAAATTTGATCAATGGAATGAATACAGTCCAAAATATAGAAGGAAAAATCCAGAAAATGGAAGTCACATCGGTAAGATCATTAATAATAGTGAAATGCACATTTTTTTCCACAGTTTATGAAATTGATTTAAAATAAATCATCATTTTCTCCATCTCACCAAAAAAAAAATGAGAAACACAGGAAGGCGCGGGTAATTCGTCTAGTACATAATAAAAATTAAGGAGTTTGTAAATGCTAAACATTTGAAATATCTCGACTTATAGATCATATATAAATATTTAGTATAGTAGAAAAAAAAAGAAATTGATCATAGAATAGGCCTTGCGAAATGTAGCATCGCCCATCACGGCAAATTGTTGCAAACCGAAGCAACAATCTGAAAACTCGAGTCATGTCCTTAAATAATCTCGTTAGAGTGGGACATTCATATAGACGTCAAGCCTGGCCCCGAACCCGTTTATAAATATCTAAACTGTCAACTGCATGTATCCGGTTTCTAAGATCGATGATTAAAATTGCTTTGAGCTGGGGAAAACTGAGATCTTTTCAAAAAAGTATCCATCTTTCCACATTGTGAACGGACACTACAGAATTACAAATAAAAAAAATGTACCACATAACTTGAGAACTATCAACAACAGCAACACCTGAAATCGATCACACATCTATCCCATAGAGAAAATGAAGAAATAATCAAGATGTAGATATTCTACACTATTTCATATAACATTTCAGGAACAGGAACTCCATCACTACCAGAAGGAGCGATAAAAGCTACTGAACGTTCAAAAACCAATTTCCCCGAAAAATTTTTAAGAGAAGGATTTTAATGAATCTCAGAGAGCAACAGAAATGTATGCTCGTACAATGAATGTCAAATGTGGATAACGGTTATTATCACTATAACCCTAATGCTATATAGGACAAAAGTTTCGCTGTCGACACTTTGGTTTGACTATGTATCGATCGCCAGAGAGCTTGCCCAGTCAACGACATCTTGAAATAATTAGATCACATGACGGTAAAGGAATAAATATATATATATAAATTAGCGGCGTCTGGCCGAGTATTGTTCGAAGGTGTTACTATTGTTGTATGTGTGATTTACAAAGTCTCTCCTACAAGCTAACATTACCAAACCAAAAGATAAAAGAATTCCTAGAATATTCAGGGCTTGTAGAACAAATCAGGTTAGAAAAATTCTTTTCTAACACCTTTTTTTTCTGTTTTTGTATAACTATTTAATTAATTTTCTATCGCTGTAATATCGGTTTCGTTCCAGTGTAAGTTGTACATTATCTTCTTTCTCAAATATCTAGTTTTCGTAGCTGTTCAAATAGGTCTTCGTGCTGTATCTAATCAAATGCTTTTGCATAAGCTATGAAGGATAATTGCACATCCTTCTGCATCTGTATTGCACTATTTGGTATAATTCTGATGATAAATATATCGTGTTCCTTAATCCTTGTTAAATCTTCATTGTTCTTGTTTAATTCTCGGTCTAGGCCTAATTCTATTTCGCGCACTCTTTACCAGAATTAGGATAATTAGCTTAAATATCTGGTTCAACAGTGTGATTGTCCGATGGGGCAAGTATTCATTTGCACTGAGATTTTAGGCGGCGGTACAATGCTGGTTCTGCAAAGATCTTCAATGATATCGGAGATTTAATTTGCTATTTCTGATGCCGGAAACGTCTAGAAAAATACGTTCTCTTCAACGGATTGTATAATATAAATGGAAAGAAATTCAAGAGAAAAATATACTCCAAAGATGGTGTGTATCCTTTCGAAAAAAAAACAACATTCACGACGTGAGAAAGAGAAAAATAATGAAATAAATTTGCAACACATAAAAATACCAATAGACCGGAAGTGAGAAATCAAATTGTTACTATTAGGTTGGTGCAAAAATAATGACGTAATAATGTCGTTTTTTGACGTATTTTAACGTCAAAAAACGACATGATTACGTCATTATTTTTTGCACCAACCTAATATAAAAGATGGACAGTAACAAAGCAAAAGTACACAATGGGGTAGTTACAGAAATGTTCTCAGCCTTAGAGAATTTCGACAACGAAACGATCACAGACATAATAAATTGGAAAGATACCTGGTCTGTAAAGAATCGTCTTCTTGTGAATCAATCCCAGATATATTAAAGTAAAGAATCAGCGGTTTAATCTCTCCTGCTGTGGCTGAAAAACGTATTGAACCCTCTTACGGGAATTCCAGACCAAATATTTGACCACAACAGATATGGAAGACACTCCCAAATTTTCGTCGAGATTCTCAGCCCCCACCACCTAGGATGTATGGCTTTACGTAGTCTTGCCAAATTTGAAACTTGTTGCTTATTTGTTTCATATATTTTTGACGATATTTTTTTCTGGTGACAGTGTTTTGGGTGATGTCTTTTTCGGCTCTTCTCAAGTGGCATATTTTCTTGTCTGCAGAAATAACGTTAGGATGATTTTTTTTTAAATATATATTTGCTTCTTTAAACATGAATAAAACATTAGAAATTTACAGTCTGAAAAAGATGAGAAATATAGAGTTGTAAAGAAAAAAAAGAATAGAAGAAGGAAAACAGGGGGAACTAAAAACTGAAAATATATCACTAGAAAATATCTGACAAGAAAAAAAACGAGGAAATGAAAGATGAAGACAATAGTAACAATAATGTTGGAAATATATTTCATAACTGGAATAAATAAATAAATAAATATAAATAAAACTAAGGAAAGAAATGTCGTTTCTTGAGTTTAATTTTTTTTTTTTTTCGATAACTTCTCTCGCAGAAAAAATAAAACGAATATAAATGTTTGCTACATCTATCCTGTTACACAGTACACAGCGATATATAAACAGTTAATTCTTTGTGCAAATATTTCTCCCTTCGGCAGATCAAAATGGATGATTTCTTTTTTGTCTAGGACTTCTTATATTTCAGGGTTTTTTTTATTCCAACGATGTAAAGAAATAACACACAGATACACACACACACACACACACACACACACACGCGTGTATGTGTGTGTTTGTGAAATGATCACAAAATTTAGATGGAATGTGATGCCTGGGAATAAAAATTAACATTCGATTATAATGAAAATGTGGAAGCATGTTCAAATCTCAGCGCTGGTTATTTTAATTCATTTCACATTGTCACCGTGGTGAACTTAGATAACACGCGTAGTACTACATGTCAGGTGGGAGATAACGAGATAGATTTCTTGTATATTGTAACCCAGTGAGACCCGTTGTTTGTTACTGGAGACGAAATAGGCTGTCATTTAACTACCTTTAAAAATATCATGAAGACAATTTTATTATAGTCACTGAATAATATTTGCTATCATTAAAATCATGCTTCTTTACGTTTTTGCAAGCTATTTTATAATTTTGATACATCTGGACACATCATTTTTACGAATATATCCTCGTTTACCGTCATACGAACGTCCCTGAAATAAGTAATTTTACCTAGACACAAGAGAAACGTATCTGTAATAATACACACGTACTCATAAAATTATACAGAAAGTTGGGAAAATCTTACATGTTTTTAAGGTCACTTGGCAGAAACAAGAAGAAAAATGCAAAATAACAGAATACTTATAATAGCAGTCTAGACACCAGTGAGATCGCATCAATGATCAACTACATTAATTACATTGTTCAAACTATTGTCCAAATCTTTCATGCCATATTCATGAAGTTTCGGACATTGTACGCTCCGGCCTTCTTCAGGTGATTGGAATTACGAACTGTACCCTTCATCTCGTCCACCGGGGAGATTGTTCTAGTTCCACGTGCCATACCTCTTCCGGATGTCTCAGTTTTTGTTCACCACAGCTCTTTGGGTCAAGTCACTGGATCCAACCAACTCTTTGAGAGATTACTTAAAGGGAAATAATTGAGACATCCGGAAGAGCGATGGTACATGCAACTAGAAAAATCAACCACGGTGAACGAAATAAATGGTTCAGTTGGAAATTCCAATTACCTGAAAAAGGCCGGACCATACAACGGCCGAAACATAGTGAATATGGCAACAAATATGTGGACAACATTCCAAACAATGTCACATCTCAAATATAGCCAGATGTTGAAGGATCAATTTGATGAGACAATAGAAAGTGACTTCATTGAAAATCAAGACCGAAACAACTTGAAACTGTGGCATTGGTGATTGAGATTTTCTAAGAAAAGCTGAACAGAAACACGTTGATAGTAATTTGGGGGGAAGGCCTTACGTCTACGAAGCTATAGATCAGGAAGCAAGCACAAATTTTCTCTCATGAGACCACGACTATATATCCAGAATTTATTACAGTAATTATGTCTTTTTTTTACATTTTTTTTTTTTTTTTGATAAATTAGATAATTTTGAAATTGATAAAGATTTCTGCAAATAATCTTTAGAAATCTTATTAAGAATCTTAATCTCGGAATCATTATAAAATAATCACATTTTTTTAAAATACATGACATTAAACCCCGAATTAAAATCTGTAAAATCAATGTGGTTGGCCTGTAAATCACAAGTGGAAATGTTGCCAGTTCGATCCAACATGCGAACTATAACGTAACGAAAACCAGAATGGGGGCATTAGTGTTCCCAATTTCGTTCAAAATCAGATGATATATTTGTCCTGAATTGATCTACCGCATTCGTCACCATGATTATAGTTACCTGCTTTCCCTTCTGCTTTATTATATTTCATATAACATAAAATAATAACATTCATATGAGTATATACGAAGGTTAGCAAGACTAGCTCATTGCAATCACCAGGGAAATGCAGGATGCGCATGCTCAAACATCAGATTACTTATGTAAAAGCAGGTTTCATTTATCACGTGAGATGTTGTATATTTGTTTTTTATTTTTATTTTTGAAAAAAAATATATACTGTTCTACTCCAAAAAGATGTAATAAGTAATATGAGATAATTGCAACTTTGTTTTCATTTCCTTCTCTGTATCATAAAATAAGAATATCATCTTCCTCATGATCAATCATATCTCGGTCACGTGAGTGCATGTAGGTGATGACATTTGATTTGTTCGACAGGTTACGGAGATAGGAAATTATCCGAGGAAATATTTTTCACTCGCCCAAAACCGATTGAAATCGTTAGAAAATTTTCTCTTTACATGGAAAATTTTAGTTGGTTCACAAATGATGGATGTTAATTTTCTGTGTGATATATTTTTCTATTACTACGAGAGATTGATGTGATTATGGACTTGGTGGCGAATATTGCATCTGTAGTATTCAGGATATGAAAGTTATAGCTTTACTTTAAGTTTCAATACAAGTATGATAAAGAAAACAACTGTTATCAATGATGACCGTCGGATATATATGAGATAATTTATATGGGGATACCGATTTGAAATAATATCCTAAAAATGTATTGTTGGAAATTATGTCAAAAGAAATAATATATTTGACTGGGCATTCATGCAGATATATATATATATATATATATATATATATATATATATATATATATATATAGTGCATTGTGTATATTATCTCTATCTATAAAAGGCAGGATGTTTGTGTGTGTGTGTGTGTGTAACGAATGTACGGCCGCAATTTTCGACGGATTTGCACCAAAAATTACATGCACATGCTCCAAGTTAGAGGAAAGGCCAAGACCGATTTTGCATTTCCCAACTCCCATCAATAGTGGAAATAATCGAATTTTTCATGCTTCTACGGCAGTTTTCATGGAGTTTGCTGCCATTTTGTACTGGCCAGAGTGAGAGGCAATAGCTAGCTGCCACGAAAGGGCAGGAAGATTCTATTGGCCAGCGTGAGAGCCAACAGCTGACTGACACGAATGTTAACTAGCATGCTAGCATGCAAAAAAATCGATAGCTGCATTCGTCACAAGTGGGGAAAATTTAAATCTGCATGTCACTTTACTCCAATTGGCTCATTCGCTTGCTTAAACTGAACGTTGATTCTGATTCCGCAGAACTGGGTTGCATGTGAAAATGTATTTGTTGTCAACATTGTTTTTTCATTCGGTTTTTCCAGTTACGAGTCCTTTTTTAAAGCTGATCCTTTTCTGTTCATTTTGTTTAGTTCTTTTTTCGTAATAGATTTAATGTTTAGTATAGAGCTTAGAAAAAATTCGCTGCGTGAAATAGGCAATATGTAAGGCATGTAGCAACATCAGCACGGCAAAGGGCACTCCGTTAAAGGCAAGGAAGGGCAAAAATATTTTAAGTCAAGGGATAGCGATTGCTCTCTGAGTCGTACGATTTTTGAATCAAGCAGGGGCAACACCGGGCCATGCTGCTAGTTACATATATAGTGCATTGTGTATATTATATATATTTTGCATTCAATGACAAAGAATATAAAATATTTTGACAGTTTCAATATTTATAGATACAACGAGGACAAACTTATAAAATATGCTATTTCAATAATGTAAAAGAGTTTCATAATTTTTAAAACAACTGTCATTATTTTTTTTAAATATGTTATCGATTCTTACCTGTATTTTCGAAAATCTTACTTCACATATAACGCTAATGCAGGCGTAATACGTTATTCCTTTTTTAGTAAAATCGTGGGAATATGCCAATTTCTACTTCCGAAATCTGTAGTCTAACATTCGATCTGCATCTACAGATACAGTCTCTCCAAATCGATCTATTTACTTATCCATATAAGGTTTCATATAAAATCTAAAAGCTAACGCACATAACTTATATGGATACGAGGACCATTTAAGAGGTATACTTCCACCGTTAGTTTATTACTTGAAAGATATATATTGCAATGATACAACGGCCACGATGGTTGTTTAGCATTATTTTTCCTATTCCTGAATAAGGTGTATATTGGGATCCCAATTTTGTATATATATATATATATATATATATATATATATATATATATATGAGGCACTGAGTAGTAATGGATAGCGGCTCGGATTGAGGAATCAGAGAGCCGAGTTGGAAATCCATCCATGCTATTCCTCTTCTTCACTCCCTACGAGGTTATGGGTAAGCAGCATGACAGAAAAAGAACAATTCTGACTGCATAATCTTCGGATTGTCGTTTCGGGGCCATGTGGCACATGGTGCACCAGGTTCCTGTAATAAGCTCTTGGTTGGTTGGTTCTGCGCAAAACATTCACCACTATTATCAAATCATTCGTGCAGATTGTCCGCTTGTCTCTTTCTAGAAACTGAGTGGCCTGACCCTCATACTCCGTAAAAAACGTTTCTCCCGTAGACGCGGGTCAACAGCCTGCATCGGAAGAGATCACTATATATATATATATATATATATATATATATATAAATCTGGAAATATATTTTCTTTTCTATGTTTCCCAATATATATATTTTTCCATCAAAACCAAAATTATTTCTAAACTCTCCACGTTCTCGTTTTAAGTATTTTGGCCCTCTAAGACATTTTCACGAGCTGGATACTGCAAGCATGTTGGACAAAATATTGTCAGCATCTTGTGTATTTCGGAACAATAGAATTGATAGTATTTCAAATACACGCTTACCATATATGTGATGATATGTGCAAACCAGTCACAGAATAAATTCTTTTAAACAATACGGTTATGATTAAATGTATTTACTACTGCGAAAACACAGTAAAATGCCCTCACTCGCATAGAAAGGCACAAGCATATATATATATATATATATATATATATATATATATATATATATATGTATTACATTATTATTATTATTATTATTATTATTATTATTATTATCAGGGAGTTACTGAAGATGTCTCTCCACAACGTCATGTAATTTGTAGCTTTTAATAAATTTTGTCTTTTTGCTATATACCCTAAACATTGATCCGCCATCCATTTAGTCAATCTCACTAAATGTGCTATGCGTTGTATTCCCCTGTCCTTCTTGTTTTCTATAATCTCCTGTGAATATCAAATTTCATCCATCCTACATATTCATTATATGCCGTAGAAACCGCCACACGACTCTTCCTGATGTTGTGCATAAGTGTCCTTTTCTACGATATTTAAAAATTTAAATGCAACGTCAATCTTCAATTTTGCTTGCAGGAACCCTGTTATTGTTCTGTTATTTTAACTCTCAGACGCCTCATGTTCCTAGCGCTTTTATTGCCTTGCTTGGGAAAAATTAAATAAAAATTCATTGTTCATTTAGTCAAACTTGCGAAAAGTTCAAATGCTTTTTTCCAAATCTTACCCTAAGCTGTATTTATTTTAAATCTGATTCATATCGGAAGATGTAAGTAAGCTATATTAACTACAAAAAAGTTAAGTAATCAATGAATTTAGGTAGAATGAAAAATTCATAACATTTTGTGTTTATTTTTTCCCATGAATTATATGTTCAGATTTGTGATAGCCATTTTTGTGACCAGAATCAAACAGCCTATTAAGCTAATGTGTAATTACTAATGCCGTGTATCCAGAAAATTTGTGAAATTTAAATGCTTCATCTGGGAATATCGTTTTCTTTTGAAATAACAAATATAGAAAGTTTATATAACATTCGAAACGCATGTTGCATATATTCTCCAAAGTAAATGCAAATAAAACGATTTTTTTGGTTTTATGAATTTGTCTAATTTATTTATTTTATTTATTTATTTATTTTTTTTTTTTGTAGGTAAGTGGTTTCAATATTTAACGAACACCAATATTATTATCAGCGGGTCAAATCATATGCAGGTAAGATATTTTTCAGTGGATGCTCAGTAATATTTCGCCCAGAAAATGATCATACACACACAATAAATATATATATATATATATATATATATATATATATATATATAATATAGTATGAATTATCTCCCATTCAAGTATATGTGATACATGCAAAACAATACAACTCGATTGACGCATATCTATTTGATCGATCATAGCGTAAGTATTATATATAACGTGTGTGGTGTATACGCTGTAAACAAGAATTCATTCAATCATGATTTTATACATTGAAATAGGGTATGTTTAATTCATTTTACATTATTTTCAGTTTCTATATTTATAATAAATCCTGGTAACATTAATGTAGATACTGACTAAAGTCTATAAAGTTTTGGGGTTTTTTTGTTTTGTTTTTTTCCAGAATATTTTCGACCATTCTTCTTTCGCTGTCATATAAGATCATTTTTCCTTCACGGTTTTTTTAATTCATTTACAAAATATTTTTGCTGTACGTATTGTTTCTTTTTATATTAGAATTCTTCTTCTAAGTTTTGTAATATTAACCTATTTTTTAAAATACTTAAAGGAGGGACGTTAATGAAATCAGAGTCCCAGAGAAAAGTTATATTTTTCCAAGGATTTTTGGAAATCTACATTTCTGGCTACCCTCAATTTCTTACAAACAAAAACACCATAAAATGCCATTTTTCTATTTTTGTTTACTCTAAAACTTTATGCCCTGACCACCGCTTTATCGGTGCTACAGAAAAAGGACGTAATGTTCAGCTACCAGTTGAACAGTGATAAAGAAAAATGACTTATGCCTAGCCCCAGATTGAATGGTGGGTTATCAATTGCAACTATTTTTTATATCTACCATAAAACATTACGTACCAATAATGTGCGAATTTTGAATCAGGAGATCAGTCAGTTTTATAATTGTTCAGGAACTTCGGGATAAAAGGGTTAAGTAAAAGATAGAATTTTAGCAAATAGAGTGTATTTGCTTTTTTTCTTCAGTTTTTCATCCTCTAACTACCAAAATATTCAAATTTGGATCCGTCTGTTCACAATAAATTTTGATAAATTAGGAATAATTTGTATGATAATCATTTTTATTTTCATCCTTAATCCCTCAGCTTTTCGAGCTTACGAAAGATTTGTGTCAAGGGATTCATGAAAAAGGAACAACATAATTCAACTTTGCAAAGACATTATATATCATCTGAGTTTCGCACCATATTTCAAAATTTCTAAATTATGGCAATGTTAACTCGATTCAAAAAAGGAATAACGTTTTAGAAATTAACTTGACCGGATCAATGACTTGAATGCTCTTTTACTGAATTAGTTACGGAAAAATTAGATATGATGAGTGATTGAAGAGAATACCAAGGAGTGAGAATTAGCTTTTTCAGTTCTTGAAGAATACTTGGGAACGTTTTCTATATATTTTTTTTCAAAAACGGTTGAAAAGTATGCCAAAAATTTCCAAAGAAGTAATTAAGCCTTTTTTTTATGACGAAAACGAAATATAATCCTGTTGTATGATAATATTTTAATAGTGACGTGTTTATTTCCGTCAAAATAATTGCAAATACACTGTAGTTAATGAAAATTTATTAAATTAAAAATACAAGCTATATTTCCTTTAATGTTTTTTTTTTGTTTCAAATAAATACAAGGTTGACTAGAAACGTTTTGCCTGTAGAGTATGAAGCCTAGCATAAAAGTGATCTCGCATACAGTGCGAATTGTTATCGACTTAATCTGTTTGAAATCACAAAACTTGACAATGTTTTGATGAATTATTAAAATAATTACAACCATTTAAATGAATGCGTATCAAATGCGCGTGTCAGGTTTTATGCCAACATGTATTTTATTGAAAGTGTATATCGAAAATCTATTGTGAAAGGAGATATATGTGATTGAAATTATATATATTATCGAATAATAAATTCCGTATATTATATTTTATTCAACACAAGTTTCGAGAGCCACTTTTAGTAAGTTGATTTTAGAGCTTAAAATGGTATTGATGGATGCGATGTGTGATATGAAAATAACAAAAGGTTGTGGGAAATGAAAAGCTTGAGGATAACGAAGATAAGTAACGAATTTCAAATTGACATATTTTGAGCTGCCTACCACCACGTATGTTTGTTGCAAAAAGTTGTATTTAAAAAAAAATAAAAATAAATAAAAATAAAACACAGTTTATTCAAATATTTGAAACACACACACATGTTATTATATCGGATCCTATTTCTTTCTTTTTATGTACCATGTCCTTTCATGACCATGGCTCTCCAACTTCCACTATCGCTTGCAGCTCTCTTCCCGATGCTTCCTCGCGCAGAACACGTTCTGTAACCAACTTGCTTAAGTCCACCATGTATAGCACGCGTTGTTTCCTTTTTCTATTTCCCTCTATTTGATTCGTGAGTATCGGATTCTCCAGACCCTTTTTCCTCATTATGTGTCCCAGAAACTTCAGCTGCCTCCTCCTTGTTTTGACTTCCTGATTCTTTTAAAACATGATTACCTTAAATTTACTAATATTATACTTTTAACATGTAGCTTCTGTGTTTTCGATTCTCATATGCATCCCTTTCAATAGAATAGCTCAAGTTTTCTGTTTGATTGTTATTTTGAAAAGTTGGGCGTCATTCCATTCATTGATTTGACAGTATTGAAAAAAATTTTGAAACGTGGACTACTTTCACCTTTGCATAATGAGGGGATGAATTGTCTTACTTTGTGACATAAATCTTCGTTCTGATTCGCACCGCTCAAAATATATTTCTCAAGTGTATTCTATAATGTTTGGAATTTCTCTAGAAACCATTCTCAAATGGTTCGTGTCCTATAATTTATGGCCTGAAATATCACTTCATGACATTATTCGTTCACCTCTGTTGTCTTCTATGTTTCGTTGATTGAATATTTTCATGAAGATTCAGTCAATTAATATCAGCATTTTTTCCATTCGTCCTTTATATTCACAAAATATTAAGGTTTTCAAATAATTTTTCATGAGCTCTAATATGTTTTTCTTCGTCATATTGACTTAAGGATGCAAGCTTCCTTATGTTTTGACAATGCTCCTATACTTCTCAATATATTTTCTCTTTATTCCTTTAACAAGCTTCTTCAAATATCGTCATGCAGTTGAGTCCATTTTTCAAGTGTGAATCACTGAAATCGGAAGGCGCCTTTGAATAGTGAAAGATATGTTTCAAAGAAAAATTAGCAATATCATTGGCCCTGATCATGTGTTTAGGCTTCAGTCACATTCCACACGCCACAAAAATACCCCTTTGCCTTCCCTGTAAATACTTTCATGGTAATTGTTTGGGTGAGCTTTTCCCCATGGTGCCTACACTAGAAGTTAATACGAGACTGGCGAAAATCCCTTCTGGCGCCATGCTTTCCAGCCAACATTATTCTGAAAAAGTTGAAATGCAACGTCGATCGCTATCTACTCTCCTCTTGAATATACGTCTGTTCTTCTCGCTCGTTAACACTGTTTCTGTTTCTCTCTATTACCTACCCAGTAACTCCTTCTCTCTCAGTGGAATTACTGCCTTACTTGGAATTAACTCTATTTTAAAATAAATGTATGAAGAAACGAAAACATTCAGCTGGTTCGATGTAGACGTATCTTCTATTCGAACAGTTTCTTATTTCGCACTTCTCGCTTGTGGAACTCACTTCTGTCTTCAGGCTTCCCAGCCAACTTTAATCTGCAATAATTTAAATGCAATGTCAATCACTATCTACTCTTCCGCTGATTACTCTTTTCTCTTCATGTTCATCATTAATATTTCTGTTCCTCATACCTGCACAGCTGTAACCACTTGTGTGTCCTTACTGCTTGCTCGGAGTGATACCGATTTTTTAAAAAATGGTTAGAAAAAAGAAAAGAGTACTGAAATGTTATGTAATATCACGCACCCATATATGGCCGTGAACGTTGGACAATCTCCTCAAAGCTGAAGAAAAAGACTTGAAGCAAGTGAAATAGAGTTCTCCGGAATGAAGCTGAAAATACCGTGAATCGAAGAAAGAAAATGGACACAAAAATACACTTAATATCAAGAAGAGACAATTGAAATTTCTGGAACAAATTATGGGCAAAGAGTCGAAGGGCAGATTTAAGGCAAGAGAGACAGTGGTAAGCAACGCATAATGAGCAAAGTTTAACAGGGATAACAAAAAGAAACTCATTAAAAGCTCGAGAAGACAAGAAATTGAGAAGTGCTATGATCGCTAACGTCCCAAAGGAAAACGGCAAAAATAAAAAATTAAAAAAGTATATTTGTAAAATGTAATTTCTTGACATTCTTAAATCGGCTTTTTTTATTTTACTCTTATCTCCCCAGTGTTTTCCATGTTTTATAGTTGGATGTTTAGCATTTTGGCAATCGCTATCTAAAATTGGCTTTTAGTCATTTAATTATTTTTTTAAAAATTATTTCACTTATATGTAAATTAAGATATCTTTATCAATGTTAATATTATTACCTATATACTTACAACATGAGAAATATATACAAATTGCATAATAATCTCTGACACCACAAATATGTTCTTTTAAATATTTCAATGAGTTATATCAGGTAAAAAAAAACATTATTTATTTAATATATAAATTTAATTATACCGGGAAATATTTTAACAGCATAGATTACCTTTCGCCGCTTTTAATTTGAAGTTACTTTTTAACGGTGCGCAGAGAATTCCTCATCTCAATCGTCGTTCATAAGTTTGACTCGTATCAAATACCATTTTATGAAAGCTACACTTGGATTGGTCGGACATTTTCAGCAACACTGGTATGAACTTAATATTTTGTAACAACACACCAGTTGGTTGGTCATTTTCGTTGAGTGATGGTTGTGTTATTGTCAAATGAAGAAATCATTTAATTTTTGCTAGTTATACATTCTCTCTCCCACTATTTGCCTATATATATATATATATATATATATATATATATATATATACATGCATATATATATATATACATATAATGTCATCCACAGACAGACTGTTTCGCTGTGTCACAGCTCATCAGTGCGGCTAGACATCCGGTTGCCTCTAGCTAGGATCGAAACCCGACTGAATTGGTGTCAGGCGGATATTCTACCATTAAGCCGTCCGGATGAAGCTGGATTTTTAGCGTATTTATTTTTGGAAACATGTCCAATGGCCGACAGTGACTCAATTCGGGACACCCACACAGTGAATAGGTCGATAGATGTGAGCTTGTGGTTTTACATGAAAATAAGACTCTATCTATCCATCTATCCTCTTTTCTACTAATATCTATCTATCTATATCTATATCTATATCTATATATATATATATCTATATATATATCTATATATATATATATCTATATATATATATATATATATATATATATATATATGTGTGTATCGTAACTGAAACGCAACTGCCCATTTGAAAATACTTATAGTTCATTTATTAACTATAGTTTTTACAAGAAGTATTTATGAGAAGAAAACATTTAGCATGAGGTTGTATATAAAATCGATATGGGCACAGAATGTCTATACCAGCTTCTGGAGCAGCTACAGAATCGTGTCAACTAATTTCCCCTGGATCTCTTATAGTATGGAAGACATAACTTCTTTTTTTTTTTTTTCGCCCTTCAAGTTCTCCCAATCTGTCCATTTTAACAAAAAAATAGAGAGTTTATTTTCAATCACCCTGTACATATATATATATATATATATGGTAATTAATTTTCATTCACCCTGTATTCATATATTTTGAGTATATATATATATATATATATATATATATATATATATATATATATGGGCGGTGCGAGGTGGTATAAATACTTCCCGCCTCATGGTAATATACTGGCAATGTTGTTTTCATCCAGTCTATATCTTATTTTTACAGGGGAGGTATTTTTGCCTGCCCTAAACATAAAATGTCTTTGGAAAATTTTTCCTTCGTTGATTCAGTTTATGTATATAATTGTTTTGTCTTCAAATAAGCTCGGTCGCGTTTCGTAAAATATGCTCATTTCTTTCCATTTGTCGAAAATTTGGACTTTTAAATTGATATTTTTTTTCTGCAATTTTTTTCTTTCGCATGTATGGACAATTTACTTTCAGGTGGCTCTTGTCAGAATAGCCTGTCGTTAAAAGGATAATAATGTATATCTGTCCGAGATGAAGCTAGGAATTTGTCAAAGGCAAATTCGAAACGACTCTATTTTTTTTTTTTTTTTGTTTTCTTTTGTTTTTAAATAAGACTGTTCTCCAAGTACATGACTCAATACATGCTAGTCCATCAGTGTAATGTTTACAGTAATAGAATAGTTTATGGGATCATGTGGGGAAAATTGCGGTAGACCATAGGCATGAACAGTTTGCTTTTGCAGTGATCGTAGAAAGGATGCTCTTGGGAATAGGTCCCATAAAGCAGAGCTTCGTAGAAAGAAGCTGTGCTATTGGAACTTAGATCTCCCTAGTGGAATGCGAAAAGAATAGGGATATTTTGCTACAATGGACGTGGCTTCGGCATGAAGGTTAGAAGAGGTGGAAATGAAGAATATAGATCATGTAAGCACTTTCCATGATAAAAGGAATGGAACGACATGAGACTTGAATGGTTTCACCTGTGAGAAAGTTATTGTAAGATAAAAATAATTCATCAATCACAACGACGTGAATGCACTTTTGTACAATTACAAGAATGAAACATGAACCAAGGTAGCTCCTGTACTCATATGGCAGGAGTACTCCGTTTTGGCCAGATCAGTCGCTTGTGAATTTAGGAATAGCATGGAGCTTTCTATACTTACTGGAGCGGCACAAGGAACCGAGCACATTTCCAGCATCTTCAGCGGGCGACACTCTGAGTCATTCCATTTGACGATAGGATTGTGTCATATTTGACATGTGTGCAAGGCTTCTCCTAAATATTGGTTTGGAAACAATTCCCCGTATTATTTATATATATACTTTTTCTAAAAAATTGTTCGGAAATATTGTTTTCAACCCAATAAACACATGTTTTAATTTCTTCTCTTCAAAATAAATAAATAAATAAAATATGTCCATTTCAATTTGTAGACACCAGTTAAAAAACTAATGTCTTGCTGTAGCAATACGCCATAATTTAGTGTCGAGACTTCCAGAATACTTATTATGCAAAATTCGGCTTTGATCTCTCTGCAAGTTTTGCGAAAGATGCGAGCTTCAGTAGGTTTCCAACGACCAACGACAGTTGACGGATTTCGCAAAGCACAGAATCATTTTTAAAGATACTGGTAAGATATAAAAAAAACTTTGAAAATGATTGCACTTGAAACATTTCCATCTACCTATATCTTTTTCAAGAAGGGAGTCATTGTCAGTTTGTAAGTTAAAGTTACTTTTTTTTCCAAAGTATCATTTATATTTAATTGACATCACTAAAAGCATATATAATCTATTATAAATGCACGTTATTTTTAAAACAGAAAACCTGTATAAAGTTTATATATATATATATATATATATATATATATATATATATATATATATATATATATATATATATAAACTTTGTGTATGTGTACATTATATACATACATACATACATACACACACACACACATATATATATAATGTAAAATGTAAACATACGCAAAGATTATATATATATATATATATATATATATATATAGGTAGTAATCGGTTGATATAATCCAAGCCTGTCTTACCAACACAATATAGAATTTGAAATATGTTTTGTTTTTTTTTTTCATTAAACAGAGCAAAATTTTCTTTACAACTGGAATTAAGATACATTTAGTTAATGAGGATTTTCACCTACGAAATTTAATTTTAAAATTCGCAGCATTTTTCAAATTGTTTACGGTATTATTTTTCAGTGCTATACTGGCTAGTTGGGGTGAAAAATGGAAGGAGGGCCTTAAAAGGGACATGGAGGGAGATAGGGCAGAAGAAGGTACCGTTACTGGAATTATATTATGGTGGTAGGAGAGCCTGAGTAAGAGGGAATGGGAAACCCATGAGTAAACCTACATCGTAATGAGTACCCAGTAAAAGTTTGATTCAATGGGAATCTAGAGAAATTAACGAAAACGCGTAAAAACAATCAAGAGTTATCAGGTCTCAAATGGTTATGTCTGTCCACTTTGAATCACTAGAACTGGATTGAGCCATGGTATGATCTTGAAACACTTTTGAAATGGCGGAATGCTGATAACGTTTCCTCGGACCAATAACATCAAGAATTCATCGTCCTGACAAATAACCTATGGTGAAATAATACACACACACACACACACACACACACACACATATATATATATATATATATATATATATAGAGAGAGAGAGAGAGAGAGTGAGTGAGGGAAAAAGTTTCCTCCTTTCTAAATACATCGGACCAAAATGATATTTCCGCTGATAAGTTTACACAGACGCACGAAAAGTGGGGTCGCTGAGATTTTTTAATTTATTTTTATTTTATTTAATTGCTTATAAGTTTTTCCTATGTAGTCTAGCTGCTTTAATTTCTTTTTATTTATATCACTTTCTTTAATTATATATCACAATATGCGATATTAGAGTATCTGCCTAGAAATTTGAATTATTGGAAGATTCTGGAAGTTATTATATTTCGGAGGATCTAGCGAATAAATTAATTATCTATGCATTTCCATCTGCGTAAATTACTTTCTCTTTTAATTAGAGTAGCATTTTTAAAATCAAAATTGTAGTTACTCATTACTATTTACACTTTTTCATGTGTGACATCACGAGCTGCGACGCGATTTTCGCTTCCGCGTCTCGTGTACACAAGTTTGTCGTTGCTTTGAAATTTTTCATGCTACAAACACAGACTATCATTATTGTTTCGTCCGTGTATTGGTTGATATATTGAAAAGTAATTGTCATCATTGAAGCTGAAAGCTTAGATTGGATTTAAACATGTATCTGTATGGAGATTTCCTTTCGTCTTTCAATGATGATGTTATTAAGCTTAACAATATGAAAGGAATTTACATAAAATAAATATACAGATCTTGTGTATATTATTTCATGAAACATGCATTAATGAATAATTGCTGCTTAAAGAAATACAAAATTTACATTATATATATATATATATATATATATATATATATATATATATATAGTATAGTGGAACCTCGGTTCAAGAACTTAATTTGTTCCTGAAGGCCGTTCGTAAACTGCATTTTTTTTCCCAATAAGAATCAATGTAGGGTAAAAGATACAGTACAATAAAATTTGTAAAGAAAAACACTGCACAACACACGAATGTATACAAGACGGGTTTCGGCTCAGAACTTATTCCGTTTGGGTTAACTCGGATCGGCAATATTGTTCGAAAACCGAGGCATTTTCATCTCGAATTTTTTGTTCGAAAAACCGAATTGTTCGACATATGATACGTTCTAGGATCGAGGTAGCTTATATATATATATATATATATATATATATATATATATATATATATATAACCAGACAATTCGGCAAATTACCTTAATATTTATAGACAGGCCATCATTTCTATGTATTTTTTTTACATTCATATATCTGCGAAGATATAAATTATATAGATTTAAAATTTCTAGGCAGAATGCTGATGCTAGGCTCGATTTTGAAAGCAAGTCGCAGAGATGGACATCGGATTAACAATTTCTCTGTATGTCTAACTTACTAGTAATTGTAAAAGGAAACGTCCTAGATGGGACAATTAATTTTATTCTACAATACGCCAAACTGGATTTATT
This sequence comes from Acanthosepion lycidas, assembly GCA_963932145.1. Lineage (NCBI taxonomy): Eukaryota > Metazoa > Mollusca > Cephalopoda > Sepiida > Sepiidae > Acanthosepion > Acanthosepion lycidas. Next base: position 36,084 of record CAWVQA010000582.1, on the reverse strand, counting down.
TTCTTCGTCTTATAAGAGTACGAATCAGTCTTTTTTTTTTTCTTTTTTTGTTCATTTTTTGTGAGGATTTCCTTCACATAATCGCCTCAATTAAATTCCCTGTTTCTATTCTCCGAAATAACAGAAGGCGCCATTTTGCAATTGAGTTAACGTAGGCACGGGTTTGTTTCTGCACGAGTAACAAATGCCGTTACTCGTCTGAATATTAGATGCAAGAAATTGGCTTTATGAATCAATCACAAAATTTCGTTTTCTCTCAAACATTCTGAAGTTAAATTAATTCAAATCGATCGACGTGTAACCATTGATTGTATCAGAAAATAAATAATATTTGCAGACGTAAAAAGTGATATTTATACAATTTGTATAACTAAGATCACGCCATTAAGAGAGTTTCAGTGCCATCATCACAGACAAGTTCACCTGCTTATATTTGACGCTGTAAATTAGAATTTACACGGCTATAATTCAGATTAAAATATCTAGAAAACCGTATTCACGTGGTTGCTTATATAAATAAACTCGGTGAGTAATATGAGGAAAGCATTTAGCGAGGCATTTTGGGCGAACTCAGATAACAGTGTTAAGTTCCTTTCTTTTATGCTATGCTTCCTTCTAGCTGAAAACGAAAACAATACTCTATAACATTCCTTCTTTCGTGCACTAAGTAAATCTTTGTCCTCCTTCTTTCGTCGATTAGGACAAACGTGTTTAAGTGGATACTTGCTGTTTTCTTGACTTCTACATATCTGAAGAGTATTAGATTTAGCAAGCCTTCATTTATCTTAATCTTTCCCAAAAGTATTAAAGGTTTCCTTCTGTTAGGAAGTATACATTTTTCTATTTTCTTTTTCCTTTAAAGCTTCCTCCTTGTTCGCATATTATTCTTACCATTCATGTTTAGAACTACATCTTTGTCGCTTGAAATATTTTCTTCATAATTTGATAATAGTATACAGCGATGAATTTTGTAATGGAGTCTGAATCATGATTACTTATCATTCGAAGCTGTTTAGCTGATTCACTATATATTAAATAATGTTAGAAAATGCGAGGAACAGGCTCAAAATGGTCAGTGATTGCC